>CAJHNH020000678.1:185511-245325 GCA_905116865.2 Candidula unifasciata
GCTAGAAGTAAATACCTCAGATAAATATGGATGAGAAATAAATACTGAAAGTAAACCGGTGTGTCGTAGTTTATAGTTATACAACGGTGTTTGCCTGTTGGTCTGCACATATCTTCCCCACAGTACACATCAGCTCGGAATATACACATACCATCACACGACTATATGACGTCAAACAATCTTATGTAAATAAATATTTACATTACACTGGAACTTTTCCGTCTTTCCAGACGAAAGTGTTATATTGTTCTATGAGAAGGCATAGGACTCACAGCCCATTGCGATGACGTGTGCGACTAGCAATTTACACCCGCAAATAAAGCATGGGATTTAAGGACTTTTGTTGTCAACATTTGTGTTTAGTGTGTTTCTCCTCAGACGCTCAGCTCTCTTCCATTCTGCAATCCTTTCTTCCTTTATTTTTATTCCCTTCCTGATGTGTTCCCTCCACACAACACGGACCATGGCATTTTTTTTCTCATGAGTCCACCTTATTACCTGTATCATTCATGGCCCGCTTGCACAGATCTTTATATCGTAGCGGAGGTCAACCACATCTTCTACTCATCTTTAAAACATCACAGAGAAAGTTCTTAGGGAGCTCTGCCATTCTCCATTCTCCAGGTGTGACCCAGCCACCTGACCTTTCGTAGGCTGAGCATTGAGAAAACAGTAAATACTACAACACTTACGTGACAACACCCACAGATATGCGAAAATAGATTTATATGACAGGACAAACCTATGTGACAGCACGCATATCTATGTCAACACCTATAGAAACGACAAGGTTAACATATGTGGCAGCACATAAGTTTATGATACCACACGGTTACATGACATGACTTACCTATAAAATTTGAGCAGCCGATATGATAAAATACACTCATATGACAGTCATACCTCTGTGACAGTATCTAATTTTATGACATCTGCTTCATGGATGATACTCCCTACTTACACGACAGCTCCTATTTCTGTGAGAGTACATACCTCTGTGACAGCACCTACCTATTTGACAGCACCCACTTATATGACAGCACCAACCACTATGATCGCACTAAACAATATGACAACACACAACAATGTAACAGCACCCACATAAATATTCGCACCCACTTATATGACAGCACCAACCTATATGACAGCACCAACCTATATGACAGCACCCACCTATATTACAGCACTACTTATATGACAGCACCCACCTATATGACAGCACCCACCTATATTACAGCACTACTTATATGACAGCACCAACCTATATGACAGCACCCACCTATATGACAGCACCCACCTATATTACAGCACTACTTATATGGCAGCACCAACCTATATAACAGCACCCACCTATATTACAGCACTACTTATATGACAGCACCCACCTATATGACAGCACTCACCTATATCATTAAAATCGCCTATATATATGACAGCAACTACCTATATGACAGCACCACTCATATGATAGCACCCACTTATATTACAGCATAAACCTCAATAACAGCATCCTCTTATATGAAAGCACCTACCTATATGACAGCACCCACTTATATGACAGCACCCACTTATATGAGAGCACTAACCACTGTGATCGCACTAAACAATATGACAACACCCAACAATATGACATCACCCACATATATAACCACACCAACTTATATAACAACACCAACCTATATGACAGCAACAACCTATTTGACAGCACATACCTATATGACAACGCCCACCTAATTGACAGCACCCACCTATATTACAGCATCCTATATCATAAAACCAACCTATATATATATATATATATATATATCTATATATATATATATATATATATAATATATATCTATATAATATATATGACAACACCCACCTATATGACAGCACCACTCATATGACAGCACCCACCTATACAACAGCACATACCTATATGACAGCACCCACCCATAAAACAGCCCCCACTTATATAACAGCACTCAGCAACACGACAGCATCCACTTAAAAGAAAGTACTCATATGACAGCACTCACCCGTGTGACAACACCCACTTATATGACAGTAGCATTTATATGACAGCGCCCACTTATTTGACAAAACCCACTTACATGACAGCACTACTTATATGACAGCAGGCATCTTTATGACAGCACCCACCTATATAACCGTACCACTTAGACGACAGCACCCTCCTCTGTGACTGCACCGACCTACCTAACAGCATCCACCTATATGACAGCACACACCTATATGACAGCACCCACCTATATGACAACATCCACAACAGTCTTATCTTCACATCACCGTTATTACAGCGCCCACCGATATGACAGTACCTACCTATATGACAGTACATACCTATATGACAGTACCTACCTATATGACAGTACCTACCTATATGACAGTACCTACCTATATGACAGTACCGGTCCATTATGTTAGCGAAGCCGTCGGGGTTGTAGATCAACTTCATCTTCTGCCAGCGGAAATGCTTGAGAAACCTGGCTAGCAGTTCCAGAAGAGAGTTGAAGTTGGAGCCAACTCTAGTCAACAGGGGAAACATGGACGTCTTGAGGAAGCCAAAATCTCCAGCCATAGCCCCCGGCGTGACCAATGGAAGCTGCCAGTATCTGATCTGTTAATGTAAGAAAAACAAATATTTTTGCTAAAAGTGACCGAGGCTGTATCAATAAAAATCTTCTCTTCTATGTTATGTAAACAGAAAGATTGTGTGATAAATTTCAAGTTACCATGGTAATCATTTGCCTGATTTTGAATTTCCAACGAATAGATGTACAGACTGGACAATATGATTTAGCAAGAAAGGGATTCATTTTGTGCTTCGTTATATGTTGATTTAACTCTGTAGTAATGCAGCTGACGAGATGTAGCGAAATACGCCAGGCAATACATAGAGCAGTGTATTCTTTGTGTCGGCAGTATTTGAATTCAAACAATGTGCTGAAAAATATTTGTGTGTGTGTGTGTGGCAATACTGGTTAATCTAAGCACAAAATTACAAAAAAAAAAAGTTCTGTTTCTAGCTCTTCTGGCTGCCTCGACCATAGGCACATCGTGCTGTTGTAGAGTTTCTCTGATGTTATCCTTCCATCTTGTTCTTGGTCTACCCCGTGCTCTACGTCCTTCTTCTCTTTCCATGTATGCTTTGTATGGTATGGTGTCACAAGGCATTCTCTCTAAGTGGGCAAACCATTTCACTTGCTGTCTTTGTATGTAATCCAGAATTGGTTCTGTGCCGACTTGTTCTCTTATGATCTCTTATGAGTTTGAGAAATTCGGTAGGAAATACAAGAAGAGATAGTTATCAATGAGAAACTAAGACCAATTCTATGTATAATACCGGTAAATGATTTCATAGAACATGAAACAATCAAATGGTTTGGTTTTTTGTGGATAAATGAGGGAAAAAAAATCAGAAAGAGATAGATGGAGGGAGTAGAAGAGACACTACAGAAACGCAATATTATGTTAACACACAAATGCAAGGCAGTTAGCAAAACAGAGGAAATTATCTAATCTATCCGTGTCTGCGACGTTTTACGGCATAAACAGCAGGACAAAGGACAGGAAATACATGTAACACCTCTCAATGAATGAGGTTTTGCGTCAAAAACAGCGGAACAAAAGACAGGAAATACATGTAACACCTCTCAATGAATGATGTCTTACGGCATAAACAGCGGAACAAAAGACAAGAAATACATGCAAAACCTCTCAATGAATGAGGTTTTACGTCATAAACAGCGGGACAACAGACAGGAAATACATGCAACACCTCTCAATCAATGTGGTCTTACGGCATAAACAGCGGAACAAAAGACATAAATACATGTAAAACCTCTCAATGAATGAGGTATTACGGCATCAACAGCGGGACAAAAGACACGAAATACATGTAACACTTCACTGAATAATAATTTGGGACCCCTATTCGGAAGATAGCCAGCAATTGTTACCCATCTAACAATGGATCCCAAACTGTTCCTGCCCACAACGCTTCACGGCAGAAGTGGTTTCAGTCTCGTCCTTCAATGACAGAAAGTACACGTATTTATATTCTTTTCGTGTGGGTTCCAGGGCCAACTTGAGGAGGAAGGGGAATACCCGCTACCAGTTAGCAAGCAAGTCGTCATACGCGACTAATTCTGTATGTTTCTTTCCATGTCGAAGTGCATCTGCCTGGTAAGCGAGGAACCAACTGTGTTCATACAAATAAGCCAGAACTGTAAAATTGATATGCATACAAACTCAAGTTCTGGAGCAAACACATTTACAGGAGTGAACGAACAACCAGAGCTTTCCGTCTCATTTTACGACCCGTTAACGCTATGAAAATAAAGTCACAGAAATGAAATATCAGTGCAATGCACACTGATCTTAGCACGTCCCTACTTCTAGTTTTACCACTTCGGGTATTAAGGAATGTACTTGGTTTCAGATTTCACACTTTTCGATGCAATGAACCCTGACTCTACAACTATCACTGTAGAATTTCTGTAATGTCATTTGTTCACCTGTTCTTAGTCTACCAGGGGATCAATGCCCTTGTCCTGCTTGTGTCATTATTGCTATCATTTATGATGCTTTTCTTCTAGAGAAAGGGTTACTAAAAATGTCATGGCAAACGGGAAAGCTGGAGGAGAAGATCTTTGGGCGTCCTCGTTTCTCATTTTAGTTGTTTCCTATTTCTGTGCTTTTTGTGGGTATCCTGAATGTTTTCTTGTTGTCCTTCTATCTTTCTACTTCTTTGAATGAGTGCATATCGTCTTCTCCTCCTCGTCGATCTCTGGTTTAATCAACTGGGAGCCATACACTGGGATGTCATCACAAGGTCTCTTCCATTGTCTTTGTTGCCGAGTGTGCATATTGTTTAAGTACTTTGCTGCCATTAGTAGGGCTGAGTTATGTCTTGTTGTAAGTGTACATCAATAATGTCTTTTTGTTTATTATATACAATGTCTCTACGGCATCAACGATTCCTTATCTGTTAACTTCAAAGAGTTTGGCTTCATAACATGAAAAAAAACATATAAATAAATGATTGGCAATATACATGACAGAGGGTTTCTTCTCCATCTATTTTCGCCCGTTGAAAGGTCGGTTGGGCGGAAGGCTGCGGACAGACTTGATGTCTCACAGCATATATTTTATAAAGAAAAATACCGCATAAGTGAGATTCAACTCTGGCAGCTTAAAATATATCCACTTTCAAAGAAGGTAATTTATGATACAAGACTGACAAGAGAATATGTGTTTCCTGTAAGAGAATTTTATCTAGGATATTCCATTGATAAGATAATGCACACAGAGAAAAGTAACTGACAAGGGGATGTTACAATAGAAGCTTGTTACATGACTACAGATATTTAAATTGACATTGAAAGGGGAATCAATCAAGGAAATAAAATGCACGCTTTTTCATTTACAGAGTGCTTGCCCCTGTCGATTTTCGACATATGAAGAGCGCTCTTGAAGAGCGTTTTATTCAATCACTAAACCAAGAGCCGTCTCCATAGTGAAGGTAGATGTACTATCTCTGATTGGCTAGTCTGTTCCCTCTAAGTGTATAGGTAATTACTAGTATCCCAATGGTATCATCATTTTATTTTTAATCAGTATTTAAGGTCAATGGTTAAGCCAGTGCTGCATTCAGACTCCGTGATGCACTAATCCCACCCACACCCCCCCTTTACCCCACCATCCATAACTTTTCAATCAATCCTCATCGCCCTAAGAGACGCATAAGGCAGAGACAAACTGTCGCCACTCAGTTCGATCCTGAGCCATCCTCTCAATCTGTAGTTGTGTCCTTCGCGTAGCCTTGAGATCAACCTTAAAAGTTCACCTCCTTATGCCTGTGGGCCTGCCTCTTCCTCGCTGTCCTTGTGGTGTCCATTGCATTGCCTGTCTCTGTCGCCTTTCTTTCTTCGTTCTGAGAATGTGTTCTATCCACATCCATCTTCGTTTTTGGATTTCTACATTTACATCTTCTAAGTCTGTCATTTGTTGTAATCTAAAATTGCTGATTTTATCTTTTCATGTGAAACCCAACAATCTTTTGAGAAGTCTTCCCTCAAAACCTCTGAGCATCCTCTCTATCTTTCTGTCTGTTTTCCAAGTTTCTGCTCCATAGAGGAGAGCTGTGCTAACGCATGTTTTGTATATCTTGAGTCTAGTGTTAGTGCTGTAGATGTTTTATCTCCAGACACTCTCAATTCTGACGTAAGCAGCATTTGAATTTGGATTTATCTGCTTGATTTCAATCCTTCTCCCCTTACGAAGACGAACATGTCGTGTTTCATGAAAAGAAACAAAAATAATCATATACACAGGTTTTGAGCAGACTAGGAATGAATGATAGTCAGAGACAAGTGAAATCACAGGTATTGAAGTGTTGAAAGCTTTTGAGCAAGAAGTCGAAGGCAGTCGAGTGTGTTATGGAAAGTTTTAAACCGAACGAAAAGTATTTCAGTCGACTCTTACGAAATGCTAGTTTGGAAGGCAACGGGTCTATTCTTGTTTTTCCCTATACTGGGGCCCAGGAACCCACACGGGCTCAGATGATAGTGTTCTACTGTGTTATCGGGAGGCGTACCAAGAAGGAGGCGGGGGAGAAAGGCATTTACGAGTTGCACTCTAACTGATCACTCTAGCCAAAGAGATGACGCTCATCGACCCCCCCCCCCCCACCTTTTTTTTCGTCGTTTTTCTTGACCCCCGAAATCACATACCTGTCGTGCTATAGGAGCTACTGCATAATCGCAGACTGGTCCCAGAAACACAGTAACTGTTCTCTTGTCATAGAACTCGATGGCGGCGTTCATAGCATCGCTGATAGAGCAGTGGGAGTCCGCGTATCGAGCCACCAGCTGGACAGAGGGCAGTAGGGCCTGCTCTTCAATCTGAAAAACCAAATACAGGTTAATTTCATTGAAATATTGGACTGAATAAATGTGGATTATATTCACACAAACATTGGACTGGACAAATGTCGATTATATTCACACAAACATTGGACTGGACAAATGTCGATTATATTCACACAAACATTGGACTAGACAAATGTCGATTATATTCACACAAAAATTGGACTGGACAAATGTCGATTATATTCACACAAACATTGGACTGGACAAATGTCGATTATATTCACACAAACATTGGATTGGACAAATGTCGATTATATTCACACAAACATTGGATTGGACAAATGTCGATTATATTAATACAAATACTATACCAAACTCAGAATATCTTGGACAAACAGAGGAAAAATACTGAGATCTTAAAAGATCTGAACATCAAGGAAGATTGGCTAATAAACAGCATCCTGTCTCTGAAGCTGAAATATTTTGTTCAAATCAAGCGCCATCGGATTGGGAAAAAATAATAGTAGAAGGCGTGGTGCCAGGAAGGAGGGGCAGGAGCCGACCAACACGAAGATGGGCATAGGATATAAGTGACTCCTTCTGGCAAGAGACCGAGTTTCTTTCAGACAGACCGTGATGAGAGCGACGTTCTGCAAAGGATTTGCTACATGATGATGATACCGAACAAATATAGACTGTATAGCAACAGATAGTGAACTGGACAAATGTAGCTTATATTCACACTGTTATTAGACTAAAATAAGTACAATGTAACTCCAATATTCGTTATTAATCCGTTCCTGGTGGAAGAAAACACAAAAAGGACAAAGATCAAAGAGGTTCTCCAACAGAAATAATTGAAGAAGTAGGTCAGTTCACAACCTCGAATTGTGCCTATCTATTTGTTAACAAGAAACATTTTAATTACAAATTACCCACTGCATTTATTACTGCCTTATCAGCTGACAGATATTTACTCCTCTGGGTAAGGTAAATATACTGTATATCTACATAAATACGTATATAAAATTATAAAAAGAAATTAACCTTTTAGATGAAAAAGAAACAAAAACTATTGTTTGGAAGGAAAATCACCTTCCCTGATGACATCAGGTAATTTCACATCGGGTGACTGGCATCTGGATGGTTTTTTGTTTTATTTCCGGGTCGGTCTCCCAAATGCCCAGCACAGTTCGACATTTCTTAAATGTTGTTTTACAGAATAATGTTTACAGTTCGTTTCCCACCCAAAGTGAGTAAATATACTTGGTTCTGACGCGTCTCAAAAGAGGCTCATCTTGGATGGCCGAGGCAGAAAATAATATCCAGCAAGTATGTGCCCTTGACGAGATCAGTCACGAACGAACGAACGAACGAACGAACGAACTTTATTTTCAAAGGGTTACAAATTAGGCACGCAGGCCTGTCTTACATTCGGCCCTTCCAAACTTCCATCTTTCGAACAGCAGTTGTATTTCATCAATGAAGCATGTTATATTTATGTAATAATATGCATATTATATATATATATATAAAGTCAAAAACAAAAGCATAGGTGGTAAAATGTGTGCGTACGCTCACGCGCGAACACGCACGCACGCACGCACGCACCCACTGACCCACCCACCCACACACACACACACACACACGCACACACACACACACACACACACGGAAAAGATTTGACGGATACACCAGTAGACCTGCGTGACTTGTCTAAGGTTGTTATAACACTGGGGAGGTACTGCAGGAATCAGATACCTGCCACCATAGACGCCGAGATTAGAGCACTGATTGGTCAGCCCTCACGCCTAGAGGACGTCTTTATTTACACAGATGGTTCAGTGAAGCGCGGGACAAGATCAGCATGGGCATACACAGCACAAAGGATGAGAAAAACAATAAAAGAGGACAGAGGCGCTCACCAGACAACTACGTCAAGCATGACCATGGAGATAACTGCTGCTACCAGAGCGATCGCGTGGGTAGCAGAACAAGCGGCCACACATACGGTAATTATTTCAGACTATGAACATGCTTCAGAAAATCGCTACAGGTAGTCTCCGCTCCTAATGGTTAGAAAGCATTTGGAAGTCGCAGTTAACCTCCGTCATCTGGATCTACACACCTGGGCACGCAGGAGTAAATGGCAATGAAAGAGCTGACCAGCTGGCAAGTAATGCACCAATGCATGACATTCTTATAACAAAACAAAATGTGGAATAGGTTGCGACAAGTGGAAATATTACATAGTGACTCAAAGATCTACTTTTCATATGCAACTTCCACAGTACCATAACGCAGATACTGCCGGGTGCGGATCTTCACTTGAAGACAATATGTTGATTGAGCAAACAAGGCGTCATAATCATTTCGTAGGGTTGTTAAGGATTTGAATCTAAGGAGATTCGGAGTCGAAAAGTTCAAGAAGGCGGACGTGTTGTAAGTGCTGTGGCGTTACTGCTCTTTCTGCCGGAAGCAGGATTATTTTAAACTATTGGATCACTCAGTGAAACTGCTTTCAAAATCACGAAGGAGGGATATAGTCTTTTTCTAGAGTACTGGACTGCTTATGAATCTTTTGAAGTAACCGTTTAGGTTCTCAAGGTCGTAATGTTGACCTGTGGGGAGTTGATAAGGAATACGATATGAAATATGGATTCTAATGTTTCAAGACCAGCGTGAGTACGCTAGCCAGTGGTCGGAGTGTTTGAGTGAGTCTTGCCCACATATGACGTTATTACACATTTTATTCGCATCATAGTGTTTGTAATACACCAGTGTTACACTACGTACATGGCCTTTGTTACGGTTGTCGTGTTGCGTCAGGAGTTCCAGATAATGCCTGGTGGTCCTCGACCACCGTTTTCAGTGGAAATAATCTACGGCTATTTTTCCCAAACTTGACTTGTAGAATGTCCACGTTGACATGAACCTTCAAGTCCTGAGTTTGTACGCTTTTACTGATTCAACCATGCCATGATGTTAAACCACCCAGCATCTGCTCTCTCGGTCTCCCTCTGCCTCTCCTTACCTCCAACTTTCCTACTGATACTATGTACCCCAATTTTATCCTTCTCATTATATGACCAAAGAATGTAGATTTTCTCTTTCTGATGTGGGCAATCAGTTTTCTTCCGGAGTCAGTTTTTTTTTTTTTTTTTTTTAAGATGTCTTCATTACTCTTTTTATCTGTCCAGGGTTTTCTCATCATTCGTATATAAAACCACATCTCCGCAGCTTCAAAATAAGTTTTCACTAATTTACTAACTGTCCATGATTCACCTTTGAATATCAATATAAGATTTATATAGCTTTTAAGAATTCTCTTTCTCGTCCCAACTGACAAAGAAAAATTGTATAAAATATTCTTCATTTTGTAGAATGCTGCTTTTGCTCGAGTTATTCGATATTTAACTTCTTTAAACATTTTCCATCTGATGTTATCAGGGTACCCAAGTTTAAACATATGATCTTTCTTGAGGTTTGTCTCATTTACTTTATGTTGCATTTTAGTGGGTCAGTTTTCTTTGTAATTACTATTGCTTGGTTAGTGCCTTGTGGGAGAGCGTGTACAGTTCGGATCACCATAGTATGGGGAGATTGATGCAGCTGGGGGTGACGAAAGGTTCTGGCAGATGCTCGAGGCTCAGTGGAAAGGCAAGACGGACGTTTAATGAGAATGCTGCTGGCACCATTAGTATCAGAACTCTTTGCTGGCTGCTGAAGATGGGGACGGAGCGCTTATCGGAATGCCCCGAGTGCTGTGTTGTCGGTTCTTGAATCAAATCAAATCAAATCACTACCAAATAGTTTATTATTTTTGTTTTGGTGGTGGGGGGGCGGGGGGGGGGGGGGGGGGGGGGGTTATTGCTGGAAAACTAAAACTCTTGTTTTCACTTTTCGTCACTTTTCGTCACATTATTTTTGCAGTTGTGTTTCATTTTCAGCGATCAACAGTATATCGTCAGCATATCGCAGGTTGCTAACAATATGCCCACCAACTGCTATTCCTGACATGCCATGTATGGATCTAATTATTATTTCACCGTACAAATTGAATAACTGGGGTGATAGTACACATCCCTGTCTAACGCCTTGTTTAATGTTTTGAAAGTTCCAGCCAGGTTGTTAATCCTTATGGCTTTCTCAGATCTTTACCATCAATTTAAAAGGTTTCGAAAAATTCCAATAATTTCATGTTTTACTTCATCAAATGTTTTTTTTTTTACTCATAAATGCGTGTGTATTTTATTTGCCCTGCTAAGACTGCAGTCGGTGTTAATTTTTTTTTTTTTTTTTTTTTAATGTTTCCACAAGAGACAATAATGCACTTTCTTTGTGGTTTTCATTAGAACAGGAGCTGAGGAACTATGGGGTGATCATCTTCATCTGAAATGAAAACTGATTACTTGACTTAGATGTAACAGTCTTCTTTCCTTGCTTCTCTCTGGACTGCAACATATAGGTTTAGCTCAGATATGAAGAGACAATCCTAATCTTAATGGCAATACAACAGGACAGATCTCAAATGCCCCGTTCAGTCTCCAATAATTGGGGCATCTGTACTATTTTGTCTGATAGACCAGTTCGACTCCCATAACGCCAGCCAAGAATCCTGATTACCCAAAGGTTTGAGTCAGGTCTTGGGGCACCCATATAGACAATACCAACCTGCAGTTGCAGTGTGTTCCCTCCATGATTGCAGTTCTCATGATTAACTCCAAGGATTAGAATCCGAAGTGTCAAAAATACACGCAACCCCGTTCAAATGTTAAGTTGTATTAGGGCGCCAGGTGAATACAAAATACCATAAATCTGAACCAGACAGTAAAGATGTCGAGCACCAGCCTGGTCTACCCTGTATGTCCTCTGCGAGTGAGAATATAAGGTCTATTTCAACATCCTTTTGTCATGGCTTAGGGGAATCCGTGGTAAAAAGGTCAAGCCGTTTGCCTTGCCTTCTGAAGGTCGTTGGTTCGTTTCATGGACACGTTATTTAGCTCACGACTCAAGTTTATATAGGTATCCCTGGGAGTCGTCAATAAAGCTATGAATGTAATGCTCTGTGTGACGCTCTGGACAGGCGGCTAGCCTTTCTGCTGCGAGAGACCGTGCCCTGTAGGATACAAACCAGTGCAGTGAAGTCGATCCTCTTGAAATGAGCATACACTTTGTTATGACATAGTAAGGTATCAGATCAGTGATCGATACACGCTTTTGGAAGATGACAACAATGAAATCAACCATCAGGTAATTTATAGACATGCCTGCTATCACAGGAACATATTGTACCTTACACTATATATATATATATATATATATATATATATATATATATATATATATATATATATATATATATATATATATATATATATATATATATACTGCAATGTATCTATTCCATGTCGCTCTGAAAACACATTAGAAGGATGAGATTGAAATGTTTTCAGACATTCAACATTATGGGTTCTCTTTATACCATGATCGTAATGGCTTCAAAGAAGTCAATTCTTTGCCCGACCCTCTTCAGAAAGCAAATAAAGGGGAGGACAACTTTCGGGCTGATCTTTTTATATTGCCGAGGCAGTGTGGCATAGATATGTAAGTAAAGTAAAGGACCCTTTTCCACGCCTTTTTCCACGTATAGGGCATATAGGGCTAGACCTATATGTTTATAGATCAATTGGCACAATATGGGTGATGTGGTTAGCATCACGCCGGTCGCCATTACTTCCCGGGATTGCAGCCGGTATTCATTCAAGGCTGGATCGATCTGGGAGTCATTTTTGAAAAATAGTTTGGTTCCGCCAGGGAGCAAACCCACGACCTTCCGATCCGGGCAATAAATATGTGATTCACATAAATAAATATTTGGACGTGACATGTTCGATTTCTGAAACGGTAACTATAGCTTTCAATTTTTATGTTTTCCAGTGTGTCCTTCTCTCTTTCTGCTTCTTTCTATGACTGCCAATTAATATATTGTCTGTTTATAATATGTATACATAATGTGAGTGAATTATTCCCTAGGCCTAGCCTGGGCGCAGAGTGTCAGTTGAAAATATGTCAAGTTATTCCTACCTTACATACATCGTGCCGAAGCTATCGCTTTCAAGCCGAAACGTCACAACAACAGACCTATCCTTACACTTACCTACCGGCCTTACAACATCCGCGCCACAAAAAAAAAATTATTGTCCTCAGGCATCTCTCCATCCTTAGAGCCGACCCTGCCACCAGCACGATTTTCTCTGAGCTTCCTCTAGTGGCCTACATGCATGATCGTAACATCAAGGACATTCTAGTCAAGAGTAGGTTACGCCCCGCGTCTGAGTCCCACTTCAGCACGGTCTCTTGCCACAGACCTGTATGCAGAACCTATCGGTGTGTGGTAAAGGTGGCTGGTCTCGAATTCCCTAACGCCACAATCCACATATGTGAAGCATTCTATTGTACCAGCCGCAATGCCATTTATGCCATCAACTGCAAGAGATGTGGCATGAAATACACCGGTGAAACAGGTCTACGGCTGGCCGACAGGTTCAGGCAACATCTTTTGGATGTGCGAAATGGTGCTCTGAAACTAGTAAACTTCCATTGAACTGCCCTCAAGTTTTATGATGAGATCGCTGAGAAAAGCCGCCAGCCTATCTATCCGAGAACAAGTCAGTAATGAAACTATCAAACAGATTGTGGGAACAAAACCGTTTACTAGATTCACCAAGAATCAGCAATTCAAAGAGTTTTGCTATCTCGGTAAAGTGCAGCAAGATAAATACAATCAGAGGCCTAAGCTCTACATCCTAGGAGGTCAGCTACAAGAACAAGAGGGCGACAACGAAACATGGATTGACAATATTAAAGATACTTTACGCCTCTCTTCTCCTTCAATTCTTCCTCTTCTTCTTCCTCTTTTTCTTCTTAGTCTTTTAATTATTTATTTTTCTTTTCTTCTTCTTCTTCTTCTTTTCTTCTTTTCCTCCCCCTCCTTCTTCTTCTCCTCCCTATCCTTCTTTCAGTTTGTTCTTGTATCCCTTTATCCTCTTTTCATGCAACCTTTTTTTTCCTCCTTTTTTCCCAATTCTTCCTCGACTGCCTTCACTTCTCCCAATACTTTTTTCTTCTCTTCTATATCTTCATCCTCCTCCTCCTCTTACTTTTGACTTTTCTTCCTCATCTTCGTCTTCTTACTTTTCTTCACCGTCTTCATCTGGTTCGTTCGTCTTTTTGTTTTTTACCTCCTCGGCTCCTTTTTTTTTTCCATTCATCTATCTATCTATCTAATCTATCTATCTATCTATCTATCTATCTATCTATCTATCTATCTATCTATCTATCTAATCTATCTAATCTAATCTATCTAATCTATCTAATCTATCTAATCTATCTATCTATCTATCTATCTATCTATCTATCTAATCTATCTATCTATCTATCTATCTATCTATCTATCTATCTATCTATCTATCTATCTATCTATCTATCTATCTATCTATCTATCTATCTATCTATCTATCTAATCTATCTAATCTATCTATCTATCTATCTATCTATCTATCTATCTAATCTTTCTTTCTTTCTTTCTTTCTTTCCTTCTTTCATTTTTTTCCTTCTTTCATTCTCCATTTCTTAATCTCGCCTTCTTGCTTGCTTTTTATTTATTTGACTTCTCTTTCGGTACTGTTTTATTCGTAAAAGTAAAGTAAAGTAAAGGACCCTTTCCACGCCTTTAGGCGTATAGGGTATATAGGGCTAGACCTATATTTTTATAGACCAACGGCACAAGATGGGTGATGTGGTCAGCATCACGCCGGCCGCCTCTACTTCCCGGGATTGCACCCAGTACCCACTCAAGGCTGGGTCGACCTGGGAGCCAAGGTCATTTTTGAAGAAAAGTCCGTCTCCTCCAGGGAGCGAACCCACGACCTTCCGATCCGCGGCGAGCGTCTAGCCGCTCGGCCACGGCGACTCCCGTTTTATTCGTACAGGTATATCAGGATTCATTCTCATAACGTGGCCAAGCCATTTCCATCTTCTCTTGGTTATCATACTGTCTAGAGTTTCTTGGTTTGTGACTTGAATTAGTTTAGTGTTTGAGATTGTATCTGGCCAGAAAATTGTGAAAATTCTACGTAGACATGTGTGATGGAAGGTGGACAGCTTGTGTGCATCCTTTTTGGTCATTCTCCAGCATTCTGCTCCATAAAGAAGAACTGGCAAAACGATGCTCTAAATGGCCCTTTACTATACTTTTATAGGTAAGTAAACATCCCTTTTCACGAGTTTAGGCGCATCGGGCTTATGGAAAAAGCACCCACATTTATACAGAACAATCGGCACTAGGGGGGTTATATGGTCAGCATTACGTCGGCCATCTTTACTTCCCCAGGACATCCTGGTACCCATTTTAGGATGGGTCGACCTGCAACGCCCTTTACCACGATTTAAAAAAAAAAAACGTGCAGCCTGCAGTGAGTTTCAATCACGGTACGTTAGAGTTACGAGTCGGACACGCGACGCCTAGGCCACGGACGCCGCTTTGACTGGTAAGGTCAACAACAACAAAATCGTTTAGACAGCGTTAAAGACAACAACAGAAACAGCTATCACTGTTTACCCTCTTCATAGCAATCTCTATGGCTGCAAACACCCGCTCCATACAAAACAGTCGCTTCTGCGACATGGGTAGTAGTATAGCCATGTTGACTGTAATACTGTCCTGAACTTCTGCTCCTACATCCCGCCTCCTGCGAAGGTGTTCGCGCATGTCGGTGACGCGCCTAATTTGCGACCCATGTTGTGCAGTCAGAAAAAAACCGTTAGTCTTTACGACTTGACTGCCTTGAGTAACTTGGCCCTTTGGTTGTACATCGTGAAATGCATCGTTAGTCTTAACAATATGTGTATCGATATTAACTTGCTGAAACGACTCTGTGCTGGAAGTGTCGATGTGTTGAAAATATTCCTGAAATAACCGGAACGATGTGTCATTAATCCCTTTAAGTGTCTCTTGTTTTGTTATTGGATTCCTCAAACTGGTTGTACTTGAAAAGCCAGAATAAAAAGTTTTGAGAATGTCGGTTTTGTGGTCGGGGTCATTAGAGTGAACAAGATTTTCGAAATTGAAGTTGTGTTGTCCATTATTGTTCAAAGACAGTGTATCAACAAAGGCGCGCCCGCGGAATCTACTATTTTTTTTGGGGCTGGTTGTCAAAGCTGCATTGTCTTGATACAAAAGTGATGAAAGGTTCATTTGGTCGTCATAAACGAGCGCTTGTGCACTTCCACCGTGTGTATCCGAGCGTGTTTTTTCGGTTTGATCCTTAGTGACATCGTGCTTACTGTTATGTGTACGGTAAAAGTCTGAAACAGAGTCGGCCAAAGGGTACAAGACTCCAAACAACGTAGAATTCAAACGTCTAACAATTTCATGAGATAAATTTGACGAGGCTGCACTTTTCTTGAATAAACCTCTGCCTTTTTCTATTACAAATAAAAGAACAGAATTATTACAATATGTTTTTGATTTTGAGCGTATACTTTTTCTTTCTGCAAAAAATTGGCCCCAAGAACTGAGGGAATTATTTAAAGGCAGACAAACATTCCGTCTCAGTGTCAAGGCACATTCAACACACAAATGAAATTCCCATTTACTATAAACTGTCGATCTTTGTTGTGGCTGTTTCCTTAACATACAAGACAAGGAATTTAGAAGTAGCCAAATGTTGCTCCTGAAATTGTCAGATTGCCATTTATCGCTTTTTGAATGTGAATGTGCTTGTTTGCTCTGCCAGGTGTAGACAGCTTGTAGTTGTGTTACCGGGCTCACAATTTTCACGAATTCCCGAGGAAAAATTACAGGATAAACTTTAACAGAGCAGTCACTCTCACTAGTTCTTGAAACATTGAAAGCATCAGTAACTTTATACCTGTGGAAATGTTTGCGTAAACAGCCGCTATACACCTCTTTTACACACTGGAACCAATAGTGTCCACACTGTCGAAGCAGCAGATGGCTAAAGTAGCTAATAGTTAAATCGTCTGCATATTCAGTGTTAGAGATGGGGTGACTGATCTTGTACACATGTACTGTTATTTTGAGTATATTTCCTTCGCCTTTGTGAGAAGTAGAGCCAACCAGCATACACCAGCACTTTGTATCGTTGGTTGTTACATTTCGAGCCACCGTCCAACCACATAAGTTACTCCCCACTATAACTATAGTCTCACGAAATAAATGTCGACAGAAGGGAACCTGACTCCATAATTTAACAGAGCGAAAGCCATTTCTGAAATGTATCGTTACGTTTCTATACAAACACATCAAGTCTTGATTCTGTCGGAGTGTATGTAAACAGTTACATTGCTCAAATAACGTGTTGAGAATGAATTTATTCTGCAGAAAACGTCTCTCCGATGGCCCCATATTTACCCTTTCAGTGGTCAAAGAATTTCTCTGTGAGTCGTTCGTGCCATCTGCAGCTGTTTGATTGTCTGCAGCTGTTCCACTGCTATCATGTTTAGGCTCTTGTGGAAATGGTTCTGTGACAATACCATCGTTCTGTGACTTCACGCGTAAGGTTATGCAGCAGATTACAACATAGAGTAGCTGGGCAATTCTGTATTCCATAGCTGTAGAATCTGGAATGTACAAACAAAAACAGTTGACGAATTGATATCACTTTCAGCGATAGCGACTAGAAACACTCGAACTGACATTCTAAAGATTATTTATGAAAGGACGTTAATGGGGGATACTATGGTAGATAAAACTTGTGTGCGGTTGCATGAATTTGGAATTAGTTGGGGATCCTTCTTCAAGCCTAAAACCACTGGGAAACACATGTTCACTTAAGTTATGAAGTAGCACGGAAAATAATTTTTTTACTTGGGGGGGGGGGGGTGGGGCGGTGTGTGGGTCACAACAACATGAGGAAACTGTATTTAAGGGTGGCGGCGTTAGAAAGGTTAAGAGCCACTGGCCTGGACACTTGGCCAGCGTGCGGGAGTTCCCTGAACGCACGCGTCACCCCCTTGGGCAGATGCACTGCGACTTCGAAGGAAGCCCCTAGTTAGTTAACTCCTACGACGTGCTTCTTGGGGAGGCAGTGGGTCTAATTTTGTTTTCCAATATGTGCCGTCTCCACATTGCACGAAGTCTACAGTGTATCCTACGCTGAATTTTATAAATATTTCCTATAATGGTCCTAATTTCTTCAACGCTTCGACTCTGTCACAACCGTCGGTAAACAACGAGAGCTGTTTTGTTTATTCATTGTTCACAGCAGAAATCACCCTCTGGTGCTGGAGGATTACATCTTTGTATAACGCACTCACTAACTTCTAGCAATCTAAATCATCGGGGTCTCGATAACAAAGTGGTCAAGCGTTTTCGTCATGCTCTGAAAGTTGTGTGTTTGTTTTACGGTGGTGCCATTGAGTTCACGAGTGTAGCTTTTAAGGAGATCCCTGGTGATCGTCGCAGGAGGCACAGAGTTCGTGCTGTGTGCAAGGCTCTCGGAAATGTGTCTGGTTGTTCAGTGGAGAGAGATAAATCTATATGGGATAGAACCTGGTGCAATGTAGTCGAGCTTCTCGACTTTTACCTTTGTTTTTTCCCCGGCTGGAGCCATATTTCAGGTCAAGCTCAGGCTTGGTCCTTTGTCACGGGACACTGTCTGTTAAATCTATTTATTATGGGCTGGTTCACTGGAAATCAGCAGACAGGTTACAAAACTCCAGACGCATGCATGTTTAACATCACACTGGCTAAACTGAGAGATCAAGCCCTATGAGCTGACAGCTGAACTATGAGCATTTTGAAAAAATTAGACTGGACTTATCAAATATTCAACAGCCGGATGCTAGCTGTGATGAATAAAGAGTTTTTTGTTGTGTTTTGTGAGACTGCACTTGACATTTGAGATCATCTGTACTTTATCCACGTGTATTATTGAAGCAGACATATATGTGTAGTGAACATTTGGTACAGTGGGCGGTTAACTGCTAATCGTAACGTCAGTATCATCATCATCATCTTTCATGGTATCAAGTGTGGGCAGGATCGTTTTGCTAACTCGCGAGATTAAAATAATCTTGCTTCAGATCTAAGTTTGTCTGATTACGTTATCTGTTGGGGGAAGGGGGCGGGTGTGTTTGTGTGTGAGCCAAACCAGGACTCTACAACGAGCGACCAACACCCTGTGACACAAAGTGCCACCATTCGGATGAAGATCGCTCGGGTACAAGTCCCAGAAACCCCTTCAACCGTTAGGTTATATAAGGGTCCCTGACAGCAGCCGTGGGTGCGGCGTTAACATAAAGCCACATTGCGCCCAACATTCGGTCGGGGATGGATTAGCACACACGGTGTCTGGTCAAACTATCTGGGTATTTATCTGTTTGTCCTCCTCTTGCTGACTTCAGGTCCATTATGGTGGATAGGCCAGCAGTCAGTTAACATCGTGAAGCATTGTTTGCTTCTAGCCATATCTTGATAACGCTCGGTTTTTTAGCTAGGTGCTTGGTGTAGCACTGTGGGCTGTGTATTTCGTGTGAAATGCATCTCGCCTGTGTCCGCGACGGTTTGTTTAGCTAGTTAGCTGGTTAGTCTTTCCTCGTGGGCCTAGGGCAGCTTAGAGGTAACAGCTCTCCCTGTTTGTTTTGTGCTAATTTTTAAAAATCACTAGTGGGCGGTTTTGCTTTATGCTAGCGATGTGTCGTATGCGGTAATTTTTTTAAACGGCTATCTTCTGGTATTTACTATTTCTGGTAACGACAAATTGCAATTATTGTGCCGACTGTTGGTGTGGGCACTTCAATGGCTGCTTTATGCATTTACTACATGTGCCTGATCCTCCCCATGCCTAAGTAGTAAAGCCATTTGCCGTGTGCTCTGAATAGTATGGGCTGGGCAAGCATGCCATAGGAGGTGACTAACTTAAAACTTCCTTCGAAGTCAGAGTGAAGCTGCAAGGAATAACCACTGCACATAAATTAGCCGGTGAAACGGATGTACACTTAAAACTCAGACCTTTGCACAAAACCAAAGTTCTAATAGACGAACAAACAGGACTTTCCATCAGACCTTACAGCTGACGAACAAAGAAGAAGAAGATAATTAACTCAATGTTGTCTGCACAAGTTCTAAAGGTCAAGCTATATGTGTTAATATGGCACAACAAAGAATGAGTACGGTCAGCTCACCATTTTGCAGTAACCACTTCAAGCGTCGTTTGTTTTTAGAGATAAATGTGCAGTTGTGAATTGTCCAAGGAAAAGAGATACAACTGAGCAAACGGAAAGTGAGACACGACCAGAAAAGCCCACATGGTAAATATTTCACACACGACAACGGTAATAGTATCGCAAGTCCTAACAAAGATATGACAGGTTTTAGCAATAAAAATTCCACGTTCCAAATTATTACTTAACAGTACTCACAATGAAATAAACATAGACCACCTTGTCAAAAATCTGTATATTTATGCTAGCAATAAAAATGGGAAATAAACTAGTTCTCATTAAAAGACCGACGGCAAATCACCGGCTTTGTCTCTATTGATGCCTTCCGCCGCACTTTTTTTCTGTTCGATCATAATAACTCTCTCTGTCTTTGGGAAGGAATTCAGACGAAGCTACGGCAAATCTCGGAGTGCGGGTTCTTGAAATTCTCACTAAATTACTTTGGGTAGCAATGTAGGCCAGTTCAATAAGTGTATTCTTTGCATTCACTTTACTATGTGTTTCTATAAGTTTTACACAAAGCATTAGGGTCTACTGTGTTGGTAAATTGTTGCTGTGTTTGTTATTTGACAAATGCTTCGTTAATATAAATTTATGTAATCTATGGTGCCATTTTAATGGTTTGAAATGAATTTTGTCCGTATTCCATTGCTGTGGATTTCAAGATGTACGACATACATAGCCAATAAGACACCTTTTATTTGGGGTGCCTAGTTGACCATGTTCTTAGTGCACTTGTTTACATAGCGAGGCGCACACGTCGTCTGGAGGTAACAGGTTCGATTTCTGGCACGGTAACCAAGGCTTTTGACTTTTATGTTGTCAAGTGTGTTCTTCTATCGTTCTATTTATTTATTTGAGTGGCGATTAGTACATTTTCTGTTACTTTATTAATATATGTTTTATGACAGCGTAAACGGGATGTCAAGACAATGTGTTTTGTTCCCTGTTTGTGGTTCGTGGGCTAACACCCATCCCTTTTCATATTTTTAGCATTTGCATTTCTTTCAATGCATGGATTACCTGTCCGTATGATTGACTGACTGACTGACTTTCTACCCCACCAGGACATCACACAAGCGATAAACACCCGATGACACAAAGTGCCACCATGCGGATGAGGATCACCGTGGAGAGGTCCCAGAAACCGCGTTCAGACAATTGGCCACATTGATGGCCGGCCTATATTGCGGCCCCTGGCAAAAGCCAGAGTGGGGCTTCAAATAAGAAAAAATTACGTCCTGAAAAGGACGTAAGTAAGTGATACTACTGTCCGTATGATTTATTGTCAATCGTTTTTATGGTGTATGATCATTGTTTCATTCGTAGATGAAGACTTTGCTTAAAAAGCTGGCATGAATCTATGTGCACTTTTTTCTTTACTTTAGTCGAAACTACCAGTTCGTATTGTGGCCTGTGCTCGTTTAGTTTTTTGGTATTACCTCATCACGTTGGAGTCTATGGTGAAGTGGTTCAGAGTGAGGCGTTGTGAGGGAATAAGTCAATTTTTAGATTCCTTCGTTCAGCTGGAGATATTTGGAGATCCCTGTGAGTCACTGCAGAAGCTGTGGAGTTCGTGCTTTGAGCCTCGCTGTCAAGGAGTCAGGTCTTTATGTTGATGCAACATGGGATAAAAACTGCGCAGTAAAGTTTGTCATTTCCCATTTAAAACCCTGTCAAAACAGGACACACTATAAACTACTTCTCAGGGGGACAGTCAGTAAAGGTAATATAGAGTGACTGCTGCATCGGAGGACTGCGTGCACATGGGAAAGTCTAATGTGCAGTGACGTCGATAGTGACAAAATACCGTAACATTTGAAACAGGTTACAGAGGTATAATTAAAGACATTTACCAAAGGTTATGACAATATAATTAAGCTGTGTGAAAGTTCTCTTCATTTGAATTTAGGTATTGCACTTAATTTAAATAAATACACATCGTTATTGTATATGAATACGCACTCAAAAAAAATGTATACATTACAAGAATAGTAAAGTACTCTTTTATTACTGGCGTATCGGCCATATGGGCATACGGTATATTACAAACTATTAGACCGCCGATGTTCTCCATATTTTATAAGCTGTCTTTACTTCACATCACATTTCCGGGTAATCATTTTAAATATTAATAAGTAATGGAGAGGGAATACAAGCATTTTAAAACAAAACTACAATGTCTCCAGGTTATACAGGAAAGGTCCCCACAAATTCTTTAAAATTTTAAAGTAAAAATAGAGAAACGAAATGTAGTAGAACAAGACAAGTGAAAGGAAGGTTTGCAAAAATGTTTTTTAAAGCAGACAATAACAATATTAAACTTAACAAACTTATTCTAAGCTCAGAAAAGACATTCTGGAAGGATATAGATTACGAAAAACAGAAATAAAGCTATACATATAATATACAGCATAAAAAACTGTGAAATTTTGAGAAGTTCAATCTATTCACCAAGCAAAGAAATGTCATCGAGAGAATGGGAATAAAATAAGCTAAAAACAAATATTACTGGTTGATGAAACCTCAACGTTAAAAACAACACCAAAATAATGTAAAACTGACAACTCAGTTTAAAAAAGTGAGAGATACAAAGGCTAAGAATATTGATCAAACAAGCCGTGGAACAATACCGAGTTAAATTATCATAAAATACAATAAACTGGGCACTGCCAAATCAATGGCTTGACAGGTATAAATCCAGGATTATACACAGGATGCTAGAAATCAAACACTGGAAGGGCATTTGTAGAAGATAAGGCTATGTGGAAGAGATGAGTTATAAGATTGAGATAGAGCATAATCAACAGAAGAAAATTAATTATGAGGTTCGCTTTTATGAACTCTTCGTTACCAAGCAGGTATCAGTTTGACTTCATCTTGTATAAAATATTATTTCTTTGAATGATCGATGTCTGAGTTTGAAGACTTAAAATAATATTACAGTGGCACATCAGAATTCGAACGACTCGAAAGACGAATAACTTGGAATCTGAACTAAACTTCTAAGTATATTTTGCCTTGGAATTGGAACGTGACCTTGGAAACCAACGCTTAGCAGGTGCTGATCACGCGACTGAGCTGACAATGCAAGAGCTTCAGTACCTTCATAATCAATCTTCTGTTTAATAATAGGATGTCTGGCAGTGAGAGGGAAGCGCTGAGCAATTTCTGGATTGAAAAGGGGGTGGTGGATCGAACTAGCTTGGGAAACATTGTGCAAGACGCTAGCCTGTGCATCCAAAGGTCGTGGGATAAATCTGACCGCTCCCAGAGTGACCAAGATTTAAACTGGTACTATATAAAGTCCTGGGAAGTAAAGGCGATCGGTGTGATGTTGACCGCAACACCAACCGACTGCCGACTGCTCTATAAAATATAGTTCTAGTCCTATGTGCCCAAAATACGCCTGAAAGCGTTGAAAAGGGTCCTTTACGGACATTGTTGATTTATTGCGTTTCTGAAGCTGGTTAAAGAAGTCAAACATAGGAAGTATCATCAGGCAGGATTATAGAGAAAAAAACAGACAATTAAATAAATAGGCTATTGGCGAGTGCATTTTTATACAAACTGGCATTTTAGTCAAACATCGAAACATAACAATGCCTGAAAGGACAGAAACTGTAAGCCTTTCATGTAAATTCACAGAAATAAACAGGCTGCTAACCCACGAGGCCGTAGATAAAGTTGATATTAATTTAAAAAAAAAAAAACGTGGTGACTGACTGTCATAGAAAGTCCAGTCTTGCAGCGTAAAAATTGTGTAGTTCCCAGCAATCTTAATGTGCCAGGGGAAGAAAGAGGAAATAGGAAAAACAGAAGAAAAGGGGGAGATAAAGAAGAAAATTGTGATTAGCAAAAATGTGATAGTTCCCCGCTAAACAACAAAAACAGGAAAGTAAAGAAAAGATAGGGGTTCTTCTGCGCAGAGATCCTAGAATATTTCACTCAGACCGAAACTATGGATGTATTTATAGTAAGTTACATGACGACGACCTAAACTACATGGGTACACACACACCTAGACGACTCACGGACTACAGATCCTACATTAAATCAAGCAAATAAATTATGATCACAGTAAACAGTTGTTTATTTTACTCAACATAACATCAGAGTGGTCCACAAGTAGTAACATTACCAACAACCAACGTGCTCCACCAGAATCTAAAGTACTAACCATCTCCAGCTAACAAGTAACTATGATTATGACACCATACGCCCAGCGAGATTACCTCAACAATGGCAAAACCGAAACATATTTAACATGTACGTTAAACTTCAATATGCCAACAAATCACTTTTAATATTAAATAAAATCGTAGGGCTGCTAAACAGTAAGTTTTCAGCCTGTTACATGAAACGCAGTCAAAACTATGGCCAGTACACATAACATGTGCCAAACAAATTTTCCAGTATGTTTGTGCGTGAGAGATAAAGGAGGTGGAGAGAGAGCGCGAAAGAGAGAGAGAGAGAGAGAGAGAGAGAGAGAGAGAGAGAGAGAGAGAGAGAGACTCACTCAGACACGCACATACACATACAAAAAAACGCTCATAGTGTGTAAGTGTGCGTGTGTGTGCGAGGAAGCGGGAGGGAGAATATGTAATGTGGTCAATGAAAAACAGTTGGGTATCTCCCACCGTGTTTTCTTTATGTGGGCGCGTCTGTAATAAAGCCACATTGGCTGGCCACATTTCTTGAATAGATGGGAAACTCTTCTGTGTGCTTCTTTGCGGCCTAAGCAGCAGGTAAAAAGATGGAGAAGTTTCTTGAACCTTGTAACGTTCTTAAGTGTAAACAAACTGATCGCCTATCTGGCAACATGTTGGGATAGATGGACAGCATTGGTTCATTGTCGTTAACATATTTGGACAGACACCATCTAGTTTCCGACACACGTTTAGCACATGGAGAGGGAATTCGGGAAACATTAGCATATTCAGTATATATGCACTGTCCCACATTTCTCCCTACATTGAATATTGCAGGTAAGGCCAGTGTGCCCACTTTTCCCCCCATTAAACGACAAATTAACAATAATTTATAATTTACCGATAATTTTTGGGAGGCTATCCTCCAAACAGGCACATATTATGGCGACTTAATTTGCGAACTTCCGGCGACTATCGCCACCGCAGAGAGTATCTCACACGCCGCCACGAGCGGCCTGAATTGGGGATAAACTAGATGGCTGGAACTCATGAGCACCGCCAAAATATGTGCCCGTTATTCAAAGGATAGCCTTTCTTTTAAGGGCATACATTTCTAGGCCTGTTTTACAGACCAATCCGCGCTTAAGAGGTGGTAAGATCGATATCACTTATGTCGCATTTAATTCCCAGTAAAATATCTGGTACCAATTCTTTTTACCGAGTCGATCTGAGAGCTTTCTGTCAGTTATAACCTCCACTACTCATTCATGCCGCAGTGGTGTAGCGGCTAGACGCTGCCCTTGGGATTCATAGACCGTGGGTTTAATATCGAAAGGAGCAGGGCGTTTTTCAATATGGACATTGTCTTTCATGTCGACCAGGCCTATAGGTTCCAGCTAAAGTCTTCAGAAGCAAAGGCTCCCCATCAGCAACAGAGTGCAGATTGTGCTATAAAATATAAGTTTAGTACTATATGTACAATACACCTGAAGGCATCGAAAGCGGTCTTCTACTTTATTTTACTTCCTCATACCTATGCGAACTTAAAGAGCACCCAACTAACCAGTGCAGAATAGATGGACTCACTAATGTGGAGTGACACACTCATCTCTCAGGATAAACAAAACTATGGGTAACGATGGCGGTGCTCTTACAGTAGATGCTGAAAAAAGGATTCGCCGTGAAAGCTCGGACTTGGCCGTCAGAGAAAGTATGAACTGGTGGGAGTTTCAGTAATGGTCAGGGTGAGCAGAACAAATATCACATGACATTACATGACAGACCATGTGACCTGTCACTAAACCTCAACGTGTGTTTATGTGTGTAAATGCCTATTATGTATGTTTTTGTATGTGTTTATTTGTGTATGTGTTTACTTGTGTATAGGTTTATGAGTGTTTTTTTAATGAGTGAATTTGTTTATTAGTGTATGTTTATATGTGTATCTGTTTACGTGTGTGTGTGTTTAGGTGTGTGTGGTTGCCTTTGGTTGGGTATGCATGTTTATGTGTTTATGAATGTGTCTGAAAATAAAGCAAAACAGGTTCGCGCGCGCGTGTGTGTGTGTGTGGTGTGTGTGTGTCTGTGGTGTGTGTCTGGTGTGTGTGTGGTGTGTGTGTGTGGTGTATGTGTGTGGTGGTGTGTGTGTGTGTGTGCTGTGGTGTGTGTGTATAATATGTCTGTCTGTCTGTCTGTCTGTCTGTCTGTCTGTCTGTCTGTCTGTCTGTCTGTCTGTCTGTCTGTCTGTCTGTCTGTCTGTCTGTCTGTCTGTCTGTCTGTCTGTCTGTCTGTCTGTCTGTCTGTCTGTCTGTCTGTCTGTCTGTCTGTCTGTCTGTCTGTCTGTCTGTCTGTCTGTCTGTCAGTCAGTCAGTCTGTGTCAGTCTGTGTCAGTCAGTCTGTCAGTCTGTCTGTCAGTCAGTCAGTCAGTCAGTCAGTCAGTCAGTCAGTCAGTCAGTCAGTCAGTCTGTGTCAGTCAGTCTGTCTGTCTGTCTGTCTGTCTGTCTGTCTGTCTGTCTGTCTGTCTGTCTGTCTGTCTGTCTGTCTGTCTGTCTGTCTGTCTGTCTGTCTGTCTGTCTGTCTGTCTGTCTGTCTGTCTGTCTGTCTGTGTATGTATGTATGTATGTATGTGTGTGTGTGTGTGTGTGTGTGTGTATGTATGTATGTATGTATGTATGTATGTATGTATGCATGCATACGTGCGTGCGTGCATTTTATGCATGTATGAAAATATGTATGTAGAAAGGTTGGTGTGCAGGTAGGTATGTGGGTAGATATACATGAGTGTATAAAGGTAGGCAGATGACAATGATGAAGATGATGATGGTGGTGTTGTTGGTTGTGGTTCTGATGACGATAAGGACGTGATACCATATAAACGATGAATAAAGTGTGTAATTTTAATTTAATAAAGCTTAGAAAACAATTCATCACACAAGCGAGTTCCAGCAAAAATAAATATTACAATACCTCTGAGGCATGGTCTCACTGGAATCGATGCTCTTAACTAACAATGGAAGCAACAGAATTATGTTTGGGTAGAGGCGTATGTGCGCTAAATTCCCGGTGAGGCTACTAACCGTGGGGCACAACCTGGGAGCTTTAGCACAAATGGTACTTTAGACCCCACTAACAAGGATTTTGGGGCAAAAAGGGGGGGGGGGCAAAAATGTACACATAGACTGGGTGTCGACGTTACACATTTCATAGTATTTCAGACATGTTGTTTGTTTTTCTGCTACCAAGCACGCTATCTTTATTATTATTATTATTATTATTATTATTATTATTGCGAACTTAAACAGAGTCGAGCCCATTTCCCCCTCCCCCATTTCCTTCAAAGATAGAACTGGGCTGAGCACACCCCACCACCACACACACATACACACGCACACACGTTTTCTTTGTGACTGCGCATCTGTATGTAAATCTACATTTGTGTGCACGCAATGGACGATCACAGATCATTGGTTGTAATAATGCTTCATTTGTCAACCCCCAGACTCGCTATTACCATATGAATAATAAATACCTTAAAATATTAACTTATTTTGCTCCCTTGCGAATTTTGTTTAGGAAAGGTCGCCCAACTTGAGTCCTAATACTTAGCTCATTTGAGGAGGAGAGAAAAGATGGAGGATGGGAGGCAGGCTTGGCGTAGGCATGGTGGAGGGCACGAAGGTGCCACATGGGAATATGTTATTTCACTGTGGTAAGTGAAGCGAAGATAATGTAGCTTTGCAACAATAACAGTTTGGTGTTTCATCAGTTACGCCACTGACACCTGCTTGTTTTTTGTGATGACATACGAGACAACTGCA
The DNA here is from genome assembly GCA_905116865.2 of Candidula unifasciata. Lineage (NCBI taxonomy): Eukaryota > Metazoa > Mollusca > Gastropoda > Stylommatophora > Geomitridae > Candidula > Candidula unifasciata. The sequence goes on from CAJHNH020000678.1 coordinate 213,613, forward strand.
AGAAAAACACATCAGCAAATAAAAGAGAGTTGGCCGAATGGTATACCATAACATCGAGGAGGGCTACATGAGGTCATCAATGCCTGCAGAAGTCGGATGTGTCGGCCAATGGGCGCAGACTTTAGAGCCATATTGAAACGGGAACAACGCATTTACATCTTCTGATGACCGAAGATGATGGTACCACACTACGGCAGTTCCACAATGTATCTGATATCGTTTTTCATCTGTCTCCAAAGGTTAAATTGTCAGCTTTTCGAGGGCATCTCGTCTTACAGGCAAATAACTATGCCACTCGATAATTGCAATCAACGATGTGGTTTGAGGTTTTGAACAACGGACCAACATCATGACACACGGGTAGTAACTCATTAGTGCTCTGTTCTTTTTCTAACTCTGTGTACGAAGAAGCTCAGCACAGTGCACAGGCTCTGTAGCACCGGCAAGGGCTTTGAAATACTTTGGGTAGATTTTTAACTCCAAATTTTGCCCGGGCAGCACCGTTAGTCTAATTTTTTTTATTTCCAACTATCAAGGGATTTTTTTTTTTTTATACGTACGCAACAATGCACACGGGCGTCCGATCTCACTACCCAAAGATCAGGGGGAATTACTAGAAGTCCAAGTCCACTTGAAAAAATCCCAGCATTTAGCTGGGATTGAATATAGAATATCTAGCACTCGAGGCGGACACCATGCATCGAGACCACGCAAACATTTGTCCCCTTCCACTCACTACACTGAACGATGAAAGAATTGAAAATATCACACTTGAACTGAATACACTGGCTCCAAAGTTAACAATATTGTTGAATATTACATGGTGAATTATGAACTGACATTTTAAAAATCATCATATATGGGTTAGTGCAGGCTGATAGACGAGTGTATATGCAAAATTGAATCCTCACAAGTTATTATGACGGCAACAGAGAGAGATTAAAAAAATATATATAATAGTTAGGATTACGGTTATAAGTGTTATTACGTACCCTTGTGGGGCGTAATTTTTCGTTATTTGAAGCCCCACTCTGGCTTTTGCCAGGGGCCCTGAACATAGCCAGGCCACAAATGAAGACATATCGGCTGAAAGAGGTTACTGGGACCTCTCCATGGTGATCTTCATCCGCTTGGTTTCATTTTGTGTCACTAGGTGTTTATCTCTGGTGTGGTGTCCTGGTGGTGTACAACAAGCAAGCAATTAGGACGATGACGAAGCGGTTTGCTGACTCATACGCAGTTAAAATAATAATTGTCTTTAGGTGTCAACCTGCCAGACAGGCCAATTTTAATCCAACAAGTGGTTTTGTATGACTAAATGGAACCTAATAAAAAGATAAAATAACTGCGGTTTGATGACTGCATATAAATTTATCATCATCATCATCAAGTGCTTTGCCGACTGACGTGGGCGATCATGCTTCTCCACAATCTTCGATCTGCAGCTGTGTGTTATCAGTTCGAATGTTAACACACCTCCATGCCATGACAAAAGTCAAGAATCTTCTCACGCTGTCTTCCTCTGCGTCCTTTTACACAGATATTTCCAGTGGTCACAGCATGTTCAATTTTCCATCTGCTCATAACATGACCAAAACACATGACTGTCTTTTTCTGATGCTTGTAATAAGTTGTCTCCGAGGACTCGCCTCTGTCAAAACATCTGGGTTGCTCTTCTTGGCTGTCTAAGGAATTCTAAGGATTCTTCTGTAAAACCGCATCTCTGTGGTCTCAAGATATTGTTCGGCTTGCTTATGAATTGTCCAGGATTCGCAGCCGTATGTTAAACTGGCTCTATATAGCATGCGATAATTCTTTTCCTAACCTCCAATAAAATGCAAAAAAAAATTCTAGCATGCTATATATAAAATATGGCTGGCATAATAACAGCTGAGATTGGTAGAATTCCTGTTACATCTTCTTCTTCTGCATTCGTCATTAAAAGGGTGGTTGGTAGGTTGTGTTGTAGTTTAAAGCTAGCTGCTCTATCTGTGCCTTTTGGACCAACAATCAAAGTTCAGCAAAACTTTTGTTCTTTATGATGTGCTTTAAAGGGGCAGTTGGGTTATTCTTCTCCCTGCCAGAAAAAGGTCACAGTTTCCCTACTGGGAGAGAATTTTGATAATCGCAAAAGGAATAACATAACAATTATATCTAGATAGTAAGGAATATACTAAAGTAAACGAATTTTGTATTTAAGGTAAAAATAGCATGTTCGTATCACTAACTGTTCACGTTAAGTGACTTAGGGTAACATCTTTTAAATACTATCGTCTGGAAATAAGGAAAGGTGGCAACCATTTAATGAAGAAGGAGTTTGAAAAACACTTGGAAATTTATTTGTAACACAGATTAGGTCAGAAGGAAAATAATAGCAGTGTGAAAGAAGAAACAAGCCTTGCTCTCATATGTAATTAGGCAAAAGATAATAATTCCAAATGGACGCGTTAATAAATAAAATAGTTATTAGATTAATTCTTTAGGCTTGTTACGTTCGTTAAGTTTGTTTATGTAGTTAAATTCTTTAAGTTTGTTTGGTTTGTTTATTTCATTCAATATTTATTTATAATTTTTTTTTTTTTTTTGCCTGTTTGTTTCTTTGTTTCTTTGATTGTTTGCTAGTTAGTCAGACAGCAAGTACATCAGTCCGCGAGTCAACCACCCACTGAATGTTGAATGTTGAATGTTGAATTAAGAATCGAAATCATAGCACTCAGAACTCTGCCATAAGCGTTCCTTCCCCATCTTCAACATTGAGCGAAGAGTTCCAGTTCCCGCAGCTGTTTGATTGTATATCCGTCTCGCCTTTTTTTTGACTGTTGAGCGTCGGCTAGATCCCCCCTTGTAACTCCTCGCAGCTACATTCTCCTAAGACCGTAATGATCTTTCTGTGCTTGCACACTGTTCACACGCTCCAAAGGGCTCTAACAACATCTAGGTTGTCACAATCAAATACTACCAAGTGGTGCAGAGCCAGCCAGTCTCTTACTACCAAGTGGTGCAGAGCCAGCCAGTCTCTCTGCCTGATCACTTTCCAACACACCAGCATCACCTTGAGACAAAAATCTGAAGGCTTGGTCAGTTAAGTCAGTTAGTTAATTAGTGAGTCCGTCAGTCAGTCCGTCAGTCAGTCAGTCAGTCACTCAGTCAGCCAGTCAGTCAGCCAGTCAGTCAGTCAGTCAGTCAGTCAGTCAGTCAGTCAGTCAGTCAGTCAAGTTTAGTTTTAGTTTTAGTTTTAGTTTTAGTTTTAGTTTTAGTTTTAGTTCAGTTTAGTTTAGTTTAGTTTAGGTTAGTTAGTTTAGTTTAGTTTAGTTTAGTTTAGTTTAGTTTAGTTTAGTCTAGTCTAGTTTAGTTTACTTTAGGTTAGTTTAGTTTTGTTAGGTTGGTTAGGTTAGTTAGGTTGATTAGGTTAGTTAGTTAGTTACTTAGTTGGTCGGTTGGTCGGTCGGTCGGTCACTTGTATGTGTCGTTTCATAATTGCTAATTTTCTCTGCCAGCAAATGTCATCTTAAGTACCTGTGACTATCCTTGGTGAAGAGTAAAACGGACCTCAGCACCAACAAAAGCAACAGATACTCACAAACAGCCACCACAAAAAAAAAACTATAGCTGCCACTAAAGTTTCCAATTGCAACTGGAAATGATGTCGTGATGTCAGATCCCATGAGAATTTGAGAACATTCGTCAAACATTGAGGAATCGATAATCCTGTTCTTATGTTAGCTTGTTAAAGAATGAATAATTAGTAGCTGTTGCCAGAATTGCAAACGGTTTTACTGTATGATGGTCTGTAAAAATATGGGAAGCTCTGCCCATATGCCCGATGCGCCGAAAGGCGTGAAAAGGGAACTTTCCTTTACTGTATGTCTGGTCTGAATGTTACCATACAATCATGAGTGTATAGTAGACGAGTGGTAAGACAGTTTGCCCCACCATCTGAATGCTGGTTGTTCATACTCCAAGCCTCGATTCGCTAAAGATGCTTCGTAGATCCAAAGAGGTTGTCACTGGAACTAGAGAGATCGTGTTTCGTGCAACGCTATATCGGGGGAAAATTCGCTTTGCAGAGAGTGACTGAACTAGTCAGTAGATAAAAATTAGTGCAATGAGCAGATTCTGTTGCATTTGTACATAATTTTTTTTTTCACGAGGGCTGTTTCAAAAGCAACTTCCTATTGGCTGATGAAAATAAACCCTTTGCCATAGCGACACCGATCATTGCTTGCATCATTCAACAGCCTTTTAGCTCACTGTTCATCGATATACCGTCATATTTGTTCAGTGGTTAACGAATTGCGAAAGAATAAACAGTAATACTATTATTGCCTTTCTTGCCAGCTGTGAAATGTGTCCTGTGATTCGTTTTCTTCAAGTAGAAGGTCAAAATTCCGACGAGATTCAAAGTCGATTGTGTTGTGTGTACTGCGCTACCATTATGAGTGACAGTTCTGTGAGAGATCTGTGCAGGAAATTCACAGATGGGCGTAAATGCAAGCATGATTAAGATGGACAAGGACGACATTCATGTGTGACAGATTAGCTCATTCAAGAAGTCGACCACATCCTAGTGGGAAAACGGTAGGTGGGTAGTTGTACCCAACCAGAACATTACACAAGCGATAAACACCTGGTGACACAAAGTGCCACCATGCGGATGACGATCACCTGTGGAGAGGTCCAAGAAACTCCTTTCAGCCGTTAGGCTATATCTATGGCTAGGCCATATCTATGCCCCGGCTATATTCAGGGCCGGCTACAAAAGCCAGAATGGGGCTTAAAAAAAAAAAAAAAAGATTGCATCTCATGAAGGGATGACTGATTAATTTTTGAAAAAACTGTGATTCACAAATTCCAATATCTCTACAGAATTACAGAGTGGTTAGGTTTACCACGAATTATGTACATTGTGGGCACCTCGCCGTCAAAGAACACTGTAATCCTCGTTTGCTGTTACGTAAATGTTTCCTTAGGGAGGGGGCGGGGTTGCTGTTTGCAAAATGAGTATGCATGCACTGTTTGTTCCGTCATCTCTGCATGTTTCTTCGGCTCTCTACACTTAGAGGAACGGCAAGACAGACATATACCCAGATTGTGACCGGTACCATCAGTATTGGAGCTCAGCGCTGGCAGCTGAAGATGAGGACGGAGCATGCATGGGAATGCCCCTAGTGCTGTGATGTCAATTCCTGACTCAACTCAACTCGTCTCTTCATTCCCGAAGTGAACACATATTTCCTTCCAGGTCACTATTCCGTCGAGAATTGTGGGTCTGTATGGTGGTGTGATTGTATGTATTTATAAGTGAGTGAGAGTGTATGTGGGGGAGGGGGAGGGTGTGCGCATGCATTTTACCTCTAATGCTTAAGTACATTTGCTTTATATTCATAGCATGCATATTATTATATGAACATAACATGTTTTATCGTTATATTACAATTGTTGTGTGAAAGATATGTGTTTGGAAGGGTTCTCTCTACTATCTAGTCCCAGGTCACTTCTTCGTCAAGAATTGCCTCCCCATATTCTCATTAGTGCAGTGCGACGCTAAAAAGAGCCCATTCTTTGATATTCATAGCATGCATATTATTATATGAACATAACATGTTTTATCGATAAAATACAATTGTTGTGTGAAAGATATGTGTTTGGAAGGGTTCTCTCTACTATCCCAGGAACGCTAAAAAGAGCCCATTCTTCGATCTTTGGGAACGTAAATCAGTTACTTTGGTACTACCAAATTTGTAACTCTTTAAAAGTTAAGTTTTTGTTCGTTTGTTTATTCTCTATCTCCTTATAAAGTAAAGTCGGGAGATGTGAACCAGCGTCATTGTACACGGTTATAAACAGTAAGTGCTCTGCCACCAGTACGGACAGCTGATAAGAAACTGTCCGCATGTGTCGCAGTCCGCACGCAACTTCGCAGCTACAGCGACGTTCCTCCATTAACCCCAGAGTGTTAACTCTGGTACCCATTACCTAGAGGCTTGGTGAACCCCAATAACCGCCCGGTTTCGAACATTGGCTAGGGCTGCAGCGAGTCACAGCTAGATTGCGGTAATGCGGCCTTTCTGTTCAAACTTAAAACTGCTCTCTCCTTATGTAAGTAAATTCGTGTATGTCTGGTAAGTCTGTGTGTGTCTACGTGTGTGTGTCTGTGTCTACGTGTCCGTCTACGTATGATTCTGCGTCTGTGTGTGCGTCTGCGTGTGTGTCTGCGTGTGTAACTGTATGTGTATATGAATGAATATATGATGAGTGTGTATAAGTATGTTTGTGTGTGTGAATGTGTGTATGTAGGTATGAATGTATGTATGTGGGTCTGTATGGCTGTATGCAGTGAGTGGGCGTGTTTGCGTGTGTAGTGGGGATGGGGGCGAGAGAGTGTGCGCAAGCATTTTAGCACCATGGCTTGAGTATGTTTGCTTGATATTCATAACATGTGTATTATTATATTGACATAACATGTTGTATCGATAAAATACAATTGCGGTGTGAAAGATGTGTGTTTTGAAGGGTTTTCTCTCTTCCCCAACCCTCCATCTCTCTCTCTCCCTCTCCATCTCTCTCTCTCTCTCTCTCTCTCTCTCTCTCTCTCTCTCTTTCTTTAATCTTCCACCACCCCCATTTTCCCTCTTTTCCGCGAACAAATTTATGTTTGATACCTTTATTAAGGCACAAGATTACTGTTTCTCAATTTTATCCCCAATTCCAGTTGTTCAACAAAAATTCCCAAACTTAATCCTCTTTCAGCAGCCCGGAGGACTGCTATGTGAAGGAAGGTTCCTTGGCTATTTTATTTACAGCTTCGGACTTTTATAGCCAGAAAAACTAAGCTAAAAAAAAAGTGCAAGAGAATTTCAAAGAAAGTAAAAGAGGTCGGTCTGATGTTAGTAACTTCGCCCTTTGTGTCTGATTGTTTCGGGGGGAAAAGGTTCAGTACCTCATTTCGCTTGTGCCAAAGGCATGAAAAGTATTGAATTTTCCTAATCTCGCTTTCATCAACTAAACCGAGTTGCACAGATTCTTCCTTTAGAATATAACTTTTGCTTGAGGTAACCTGCATTACTTTATTACATTATCCATCTGTTATTTCTAAATGTGTGTAAATGCAAGAGCTTTACTCCACTTTGGAATGACTCCACCATCAGTGATATTGCATTTTGTCTAAAACTTCTTGTCTTTGATATTTGCATTACGTGATTGGTTTCCGGCTATTAACACTGAAACCTTTGCTTCTGGATGAATAGTACAAATTCCGTATTTCTACCCCGAAACATTCGAGACAGCAGAACTATGAATAATTCAAAAGAGATAGATGATTCAATGTAGACCCATGAAGATGGGTTTTATATTTAAAAACAGCAAGAAATTATTGATATTAGAAATATACCTGAGGATTAAAGAATTTAATACTGTTTCATTGAGCCAGAAATCCTCTGTTTACACATTAAAATTTGATACATTTTATTATCATACAGTGTCAAAGAGGCCGAAAAAAATGAGTGAAAATAGTAGGATAAAGTAGATCTTATGAAAAAATGCAACAAATGATTTATGACAATTCCCGAAAGAGTGATATGTCTATCTATACACATGGCTCTAAGTTGAGATGCAGACTAAGTGCACGGGGGTTCATAGCAAAAGCGAATCGGTGTCTCGTTGTGCAGCAAAACTATGCATATGATATCACAACGTCTAGTTTGAGAATGGAGGTGGAGGCAGTTACTGCTGCCTTGCGCTGAATTAAGAATCAGCTGTTTACACATGTCGTAATTTTAATGACTGACAGAGCATTTTGAGAAAGATGGAGACAGGCATGCTACATGCAGAGTGGTAGGCGTTGCATGAGATGTTCCGGGTAGTTAGCATCCTTTAGATATTTTCTCCAGGGTATGCCGGCGTGTTGGGAAATAAGCAGACAGATCGACTGACCTGTTTAGCACCACTTGGTGGTGAACTGATGTATGACAAGCTATATGTTGTGAAAGCCCTTTGGGAGCGCGTGAACAGTACAGAGGCACAAAAAGATCATTACGTTCTGAGGAGAATGGCGCTGCGATGCGTGACCAGGGAATCTGGACGACGCTCAACACTCAATGGAAAGGCGAGACCGATATACAATCAGATGGTTACTGGTGTCATCGGAATTGGAAATCTTTGCTTGCTGCTGAAGATGAGGACAAGGCGTTTGTGGCTCGGTTGTCCGAGTGCTAATTCAACATTCAACATTTTATCAATAAACCTTTTGAAAACCGCCTGATCTGTTTGGCATCAGTTCACCCAAGGAACGTTATTGTCAGCAGTTTTATCTAACATCTTTGAGTTAGGGCCCCTGTCGTTACCGGCGGAATATTTGTCATCTGCGACCCATGTATCATTCACTTCCCTGACTGGACAACAATGTGATGTTTATCAGGACGGTATGGTAAACCAGTAACAGCACCGGATGGAACAAGCCCATCAGTCGATCAGTCAAGAGCAGTCTTAGAGAAATCCAGACCAAACTGCACAGTACAGTAGAATCTTGTTTAACCAGCACCTCTCATAACAAGTAATTCGCAAAACGAGCAAATCAAATTGTGAAAGAATGATGTCACAACCCTATGAGTACAGTCAGTGGCGAAATGGACCACACCGCAGGGTGTGCGTGTTCAGGTGACACCCCAGGGTTGGCACAAAGGTCAGGGCCGTGACTGGCCAAGTCTGTGCTGTTATTGCACGGTGAAGCTAGCGCTCAGGAGAAAACCGCATGGCCACGACAAGGAAGAGTGAACTCTGTTGTACCAACTCGATTACCCCTTTCGGGACTGAGCTGGTGAACGGGTCAAAAGACACAAGGTGAAAGGAACACAGGACATTCGGTCGGTGTGCGACGGTCAGACGACGCAGACGTGTAGCGAGACAGTGATAGTGTATTAGAGTTGGGATATTTGTTTAGTGACTGCATAGATTACTTACAGTGTTCTGTTAGAATAGGATAGTCTTTTGTGTTGTGTATTTAACTGATACAAGGTATTGTGTTGTGCCATAAGAGGTAAATAGGTTCCAGTTACTCCTGACCAGTTAAATCGTTTAGGTGCATGTTCTGTGAGAGAATGTCTAGCCTTTTCATACTGATCCTGCACTAGACAGAGGTGGTGACGTCTGGTAGGTTAGCGTGGCGATAGAAAAGAACGTATCTCGCCGTGCTGTGGTTTGTGCACCAGGAGATTGCCTGTAGCACACGTACTGGGGAACGAGGCGATTGTAAAGCCCGTTCGGCCAGAGGGTCCAGGCAATAGGTGGCCACACAGCGGGAAGTCAACTGTCTATTGTATTACCTGTACTTGCAATAAAGATTGTCGTGTGTGCTCTGTGTGCTTTCGGGTTCAGTGTGTGTCAAAGGTTAGTTTGTCTGTCATAGGCCCAGTTACGAGCCACGGACCAGCAAGGTCACCCAGAGGTCTGTGACAAATGACTTGCTTAACGAGCGACGTTTCATATAACGAGTGGCGAGGAGAGGGGATGTCCCTGATTGTAAGCATGTTACATCCATCAGTCTGTGCATTTAGCACTCGTTTCAGTAGCGTCTTAGTATCGCTTGTGATCACACATTTTCTCAAACTTGTATAATGTTGTGATATATGTACAGGAATCCTTCAGCTCTACAAAATGACCTCCCTGAAGAATATAAGTTCATCAAGATCCAGTTTCTCTTCTGCCTCTCAACACCACTCCGTTACTCCAGCCCATGGAGCAGCAAGTTATTTCTAACTTCAAGACGCTCTACACTAAAGCACTCTTCAAGCATTGTTTTCAGGTGACTAAAGACCACTTCTCAAAAGCACTTCGACATGTTGCCTACCTTTCGACAAGGTGGACTAAAGGGGACCAACCTTCACTTCTCTTGGAAGAAATTGGAGAGCGTTGTCGAATGTTTTGAAGGGTTTTACCTGTGTAATCACGAGATTGTGTCGCCACTATCATGGGATTGGAGGTGGATAACAGTGATAACGAAGAGCTTGTGGAAGAGCACAGCCAAGAGCTGACCACCCAAGAGCTTATGGAGATGAATTGTGTTTCACATCAAGAAGTATGGAGGAAAGTGTGTCAGAAGAGGAGGAGGAGGAGGTAACAGAAAAGCAACAATCTTCTAGTGAAATAAGAGGAATGCTAAAAGCGTGGGAAACTGTTGCATCTTACATTGAGAAGCATCACCCTAATAAGAAAGTGGCTATGTGCGCTGCAAATTTACTTAATGATAATGCTGTGTTGCAATTTCCTCAGATTTTGAAGCGTCGGCCAAAAAAAAAAAAATCGTCTCTGGGTATCTTTCTAGTAAAAAATAATTAGCTATGTATAATAATTATTTCAACTTTTTTTGTTTGTGTTTTCTGCAAATTGAATTCGCATTCCAGGTGGGTTCGTTCCGCGGTGGAAGAAAAGATAATGATGATTCACTCTGCTTAACAATATGTATATAAATTTCTTTGAATAAACGTAAAACATAACATTTTGTGAGTATTTTTTCGACATGGAAAGCATTATCGTATTTTACACTAATTTATATGAAAAAAAATTGTTTCACATAACGAGTGTTTCGTTTTACAAGTATCTTTCTCGAACGAATTATGCTCGTTAAGTGAGATTCCACTGTGCTTTAGAAAGAGCACAAAAATTATCTTTACATTCCTCCGCTTTCTTACATACGTGTCGCCGAATTGACTGCAAACATTTTAGTGTATCGTACTTAACGAGGTAAAATGTTTAAGTTTTTGAGTGGCACACGTGTGTGTGAATTGTGTTCCCTTATCCGTGATATTTCAACAGAATCACAGTATTCGGGTGTAAGTAAACATGATTCAGTGCCGCTTTGTGGCTTAGAGGCTAGTGAATGCGGTCAACAATTGCATTATCCTCAAGTACTGTGGTTCTTTCCACGCGGTGGACAGGTAAAAATCCGCTATGGTTTTCGGACAATGGTACGAAACTCGCAACGTGGAAGAGATTGGGGCATCACCACCTAATATTCCTAAAGAAAACAGTGATACACTGTAGCCAACCTCCATTATGGAGACGGCACCGAACTTTAACTACGATTCAAATCAAATCAGGCTAACAGTGACGTAGGAGAATTTAGCACAGATAAATGTAATGAAAACGGGTGGTTTAAACAAAACAAAACAAAACAAAAACACCACCTGAAAACGTAAAGAACACCAGAAGTCCAACAGAGACATACTTTTTCTCTTAATGCCAAGACTGAACCAACAACCCCAAGCAAATGCTGTAGGAAAGATACCTGCCATTACTTAGTTAACCTTTCTTCTTGGGCCTAGTGCGGCTCATAGAGCAGAGGGCATAGCTCCCCATGTCTGGCGGTTCGTTGCCACCTGCTTCAGGTCTTGGATGTTTGTTAGGCTCATGGTTGAGCCTTCCCCGATGATTGTTCTATGTAGTCTCTCTTGGTCTTTCTTGTTTTCTTTTTCCTCCCTGTGTCCATATGAGTGCTTAGTGGAGGAGTTTTGTCCTGTCCACTCTGGGTGTATGGCTGATATAGTTACTATATCACTATCATCACATTTTCGACTGCTTGGTTTTACTGGACCCTTCCTTTTTTCCGATCCTTTTTTCTGAGCCATGTCAGAAATAAAAAACCAAACAGAGAAATCAAACTAATGCTATTGCCGCTCTTCATTTATCAGAAACAACACTCTAGCCACACATATGAAATTTCCAGCCTCTAAGCTTTAGCAGTGTCGCATTAGCCGAAAATGGTAATTGTGTCACATATCATTTAATAATGAAACTGCCATCTACATTAATTTTTGATTCTGTGTTTGGTTGGATAACAACTGGCCGCGAAACAAGTTTCCAGGAGCAAAGATGGGGTGACCCGTTTGCTATGAAGCTGAAACTAAGACTACCAGACTACCAGACTGGACAATGAGTACTTGATTATTGATCAGTGAGCGGTCAACGCTCTGTAGCATTGTAAAATTCCATGCAAAACGATCTGCTACTAAATTCTTCGCACGTGGAAGTGAACTGGGTATTTCGTAATCAGGGAACTTATTTACATCGCCAAAAACACAGAGCCCTACAATAAATATATTAAAGCTAAACTAACTAGAATAAGTATTCTTCTTCTTCTTCTTTTGTCTACTCCCTGCATTCCTCTCGGGGTCAGGGCAGGAAAAGATCTTTGGAACGGCCCTTTCTGTTCGCTTCGTATAGAGTACTTTTCAGTGTCTCGGATATTTCTGCGGTCCATGTTTTGCGTGGTCGACCACTGGTTCTGTTACCGTTGTATCTGTATAGTATTGCTCTCTCTTGTACCCTGTCTGATGCCGATTTTGTTAGATGGCAAACCAAGTGATTAGTTATCTACCTAAAATATTCAGTACTGGTTCTGTGCCAACTCTTCTCCTGATACCATTGTTCCGAAATGGGAATACATAAACATTTGATTTCTGTCGCGACTATTTTCCTTATGTCCTCTGAAGATGAGCAGCGTCTGTGGCTTAGACGTTGCGAGTCTGACTCGTAATTCCAATGTACCGCGATCGAAACCCACCGCTGGCTGTGTGTATTTTTATCATGGTATGGGGCGTCGCACAGTAGTCGCCGTGGCGGAGCGGCTAGACGCTCGCCGCAGATTGGAAGGTCGTGGGTTCGCTCCCTGGACTTTTTTCAAAAATGTCCTTGACTCCCAGGTCGACCCAGCCTTGAGTGGGTACCGGGTGCAGTTCCGGGAAGTAAAGGCGGCTGGCTTGATGCTGACCACATCACCCATCTTGTGCCGATTGTTCTATAAAAATATAAGTCTAGCCCGATATGCCCTATACGCCTAAAGACGTGGACAAGTTTCCTTTACTTTCTACTTTAACTGGGCGTCGCAAGTCGACCCAGCCTAAAACTGGATGAATGTCCTGGCGAAGTAAAGACGGCCGGCGTAATGCTGACCACATTACCCACCTAGTGCCCATTGGTCTGTAAAAATATGGGTCCTATTCTCATGTACCCTATGGGACTAAAGGCGTCAAAATGGACCTTTACCTTACTTACTTCTGAACACAGTGTCCATGTTTGACATTGATAGCATAGTGTTGGTAAAAAAAAAATTAGGCACAGAAAAAAACTTTTCATTTTAGCAAATAAGAATTATAAGAAAAATAAAATCATTCTCATTTATTGGAGCTCACAGACACAGGGGGAAAGACTAGGGTGTACAACATACGTGTGACCGCATGAAACAGTGAGACAGTGAGAACGCCGGGCTTTGCACATGCCACATTCCAAAAAAGATAGCAGCTCGTTAAAGAAATGCGTCTCTCTACTCAAAAATTTTCTTGTGTAAAGAAAAGAAACTTCTTCGCGCCACTGGCGCATTTGGAATATGACGCTAGTAAAGTTAGTGCTACATACATCCTATCTTGATATATGGAAGTGAATCAAGGACATGTGGTAGTTTCGTGAAAAATTATTTCGAAGCTGTGGAGATGTGGTTTTATAGACGAATGATGAGAATACACTGGAGAGAGAAAAAAGTAAGAAAGACGTCTTGAAAGAAAGTGGCTCACGAAAAGAACTGATTGCCCACATCAGAAAGAGACAGTCATTCTTTGGTTATGTGATGAGAAGGAGAAAACTGCAGTACACGGTTATAGTTGGAAAGTTGGAGGGGAGGAGAGGCAGAGAGAGACCGAGAGAACAGATGCTGAAAAGTTTGAGATCATGGCAAGGACGATCATGTGCGTCAGAATTGACTGAAAGTACATTAGACAGAAGGTTGTGAATAGACATGACTACCAACTTAACACGGCATGGACTTTGAGAGAAAGAAAAAAGTAAGTAAAACCAAATTCCTCTTTTCACCCAAGTGGCGCATCTGGTATTTGTGGCTAGATTCAAATTAGTATAGACCATACAGCCCTCGGTGGGTGGATGTGATCAACATCATGTCCACATTCATTACTTCCCAGCACTTTAGCCGGTACCAAATTAAGGCCGGGATGACCTAGCAACCATTCTGGTTTGGAAGGCAGAATCAGGCATCCCGGGGAATTCAACCCTCGATTTTCGTATCCGCAGGCGAGCGACTATCAGCTACGTCACCGTTGCTGTCTTCTGTCCAAATGATAGTGTATTCTGCTATAGGGAAGCACGGGAATCATTCCCATGGCGACGGTGAATGTGACCATCAAGACACACTCGTATTAAGAAGTCTTCCACAATTACAGTATGCGATTTCAGGACCATTCTGTCCTATTTTCTAGCCAATCTACATTGCTGTTCTGATTTATTCCAAATCATTTTCGAGATGTTCACCTTCCATGCAGTTTAGTCAAATATATCTCGGTCTAATGAAATCTCCTCAATACCTGTACAATTCATGTACCCGACTGACTTCCAACCCCACCAGGATATCATACCGAGTCATAAACACCTGGTGACACAAAGTACCACCATTCACATGAGGATCACCCGGGGACAGGTCACAGAAATCTCATTCAACCCATAGGGTTACTTTTAGAACTTTAAAACAGCAACAAAATTGCGTCCCATATTGGGAGACAGATATACTTTTATCGTCCACCCCGTAGTAGCTAACCGCGACATCTTCTGTACATCTGTTATTTGCATAAAAGATGTCTTTAGGGACTCGACCATCATCCATCCACCAAATGTGTCCTAGCAATCCGAACTTTCGACTCAAAATTTAGAAAGCTGTTGCGATACCTGATCTGTTCATACCTCCAGTGTTTGTTATTGTTCTTGCTACTGTCAAGTAATCTTCATTTGCATCGCATATAAAAGCTATTTAGCCTATAAATGGAAAATAATTATAATAAAAATAATATTAATATTATTAATAATAATAAAAGTTCCTTGTTTAACGATCGTGAAGAGACTGCATGCAGACGGCTGGATGATTTGCTAACAGAAGGCTCAGAGAATGGAAGCGCAAATCCATTCTCGCCCCCGCCATTTTTTCTGAACTACGATATTCAGCTAGGACAAAAGAAATGTACTGCTAGATACGATGTGTATACTATCAGTTAATTTAGCTGTTGTTTGTTAATCTGTGTTTATGTGAGGGGAAAGGGGGTGAAAAGAAGCAAATCATCTTCACTCTCTTTCTCTGCAACATTCTCAGAGTACTTGACGTCGATTGCCACAGATAACAGTCGCCGCCATTCATTTCTGTGTCTGTTTCTTCGCATCCCACTTGGAGACTTTAAACTTTGAGTGTTTGGTGATCTGTCTGTAGACAATTTCTATAGTGCCTTCTTAGTCTGCTTTGTTGTTTACACCCATTAAATTCTCCTGTCTAGGCAATGTGTGTCTCTCTGTTATCTGTCGTACTCACAATGCTCCAACCATAGCAGTCTTTCAGCCTTCATGATGCCAGTAATTAGTACTGTTATAAACATATTTTGAATGTCATTGTTGCTTCTCATATTCTTTAAAATGAGTTGATTCAAGAATCGACATCACTGCACTAAGGGCATTTCCATAAGCGCTTCGTCCCTTTCTTTAGCAGCCTGCGCAGAGTTCCAGTACCGCTTGTGCCAGTGATAGTCTGACTGTATGTCCTTCTTGCCTTTCCTCTGAGTGTCGAGTATCGGTCATAACCCCCATCGTCACTCCCCGCTCCATCACTTTCAACACACTGTGAATACTCTTTAGAATCCAACGCTGGACTACATTTCAGTTCGTGACAGTGTTGTTGTTCCACCAGTAAAACTGGATATACAGTTAAACGGGACTTTCAAGACTTGCAAAAGTAAATCTTAACTCTTTGAGTCACAGGGGGTTTAACAGCACAGGCCCAATGGGTAGTAAAGAGAGACTAAAATCGACACATCCGGCTTCTTGGTAAGAACATATGAACGTATGATGCGTTTCCTGGGACTCAAAGAGTTAAGGAAACAAACATTTAAACAAATAGAAAACGATAATATATCCTCCCCCCCCCCCCCCCCTCTCACCCCCCCTCCCCCCCCCCCCCCCCGACAGCATATGAAAACGTGTGAGGTGAGTAAATTAAAGGCACCTTAGGCAATTGAGAAATTCTGCCTGTGGTGTCATACCCCTATTTTTACAAGCCAATCGACACTCTGTGAGTTTTGTGGTCAGCATAATAATGGCTTCCTTTATTTGCCAGGACATTTTATTGCACCAGTTTCGGGCTCTGTTGACCAGGAAGCTCTAGGTCAGTAGTTCTCAACCTTTCTACTGCCCCTACCCTTCAATAGAGTTCCTCATGTTGTGGTGACCATCAACCATAAAAATTATTCTCGTTGCCACTTCATAGCTTCAGTGAATATGTGTTATCGATGGTCTTAGGCGACCCCTGTGAAAGGGTCGTTCGACCTACAAAAGGGACTCGACCCATAGGTTGAGAACCTCTGCTCTGGGTGAATTATAATATTCAATCTAGATACAGGCTGGAAACCAGGACTGTAAAGTAGGATAGCAGACATTAGTCTGATCACTTGCTCACCGCAACGCTATTTCTCAGATGGCCTTTATGTGTGCGTGTTGGTTCAGCCATTCATGACATAATCCTGACATTCATGACAAAATCCTGACATTCGTGACACAATCCTGACATTGAGGACAGCACAAGTCAAAATTAAATGAGATGAACACAAGAAACGTCACCACAAATATAGCGGACATGGCAGAGAACAGCAATGTCTTCTGTCCCTTATCTGAAAGTGGTCACAGATAAATGATTGACTGATTGATTTTGGGGAAACTACGTAGCTCATTACTTTATTGATAGGACAAAATAATCATGGCTCAATTAGTTATGAAACACAGACACTACTTTGGCACCTACGAGTGCTAATTACTATACAACACATGTTTGCGTCTGGAAATTATGAAGCAGAACAAACCAAGCAAAAGAGCAACATTTAATTCGGATAAGAAAATATTACAATTAGTAATTTATAAATCCATAGATTTGTTTATAGGTTGGTTGAATGAATGCTTAATCTTCTTCTCCTTGTTCGTGTTCACTGGTTGTAAACTCCGGTGGATGAATGAACGGATGAATCCAGAACTAACATCAGTGCATTTGGGAAATCCCCACACGTGCATCGTCCCCTTCTTCGGTAGCCAACGAAGAGCCGTCATACTATCGTACCAGTTGCAACCTGATAAACAGTCCTCCTCTGTCTCCCCCTCCCCCCATAATGTTGACTATCTTCTATAACCTCTACACTCCCCCAGTAAATCTAATCTTTCAGTGTATGGATCCTCCATGTATTCTATTGCACTGTCAATTTAATCCAACAGAGCCTTCACCATATCCATTTTATCATAAAGTAGCTCACCGCCCAGGGGAGTGGCAGCAGCTAATCCAGAATTTGAGTTTTGCATCCCTTTTAGATCCATTCTACATCGGTTTTGCGGATCTCGCTTATTTGCATGCATACTATTGGACCCTTGCCTCTTAGCCAAATCTACGCCGAATTTAAATGAAGGAACCACACCAAATTAGTTGCCTCATATATCACATTTGTTTGGGGAGGGAGGGGGTCAGGTGGGAGGGTGGGGGAGGGGTTGGGGAGACATGAAACCCCTCGCTGCAGCCACCGTCGGTGTTCGAAACCTGGCGGTTAACGGGGTTCACCTAGCCTCTAGGAAATGGGTACCAGAGTTTACACTCTGGGGTGAATGGAGGAACGTCGCTGTAGCTACGGAGTTACGTGCGGACAGCAACACAGGCGAAGAGTTTCTTATCAGCTGTCCGTACTGGTGGCAGAGCACTTATGGTTTATAACAGTGTGCAATGACGTTGGTTCACATCTCCCGCCTTGACCTTTACCTTTAACCCCACGTTGTCTGAACAAATTATTTATAAGTAGTGCGCCATTTCCTTGCTGGGTTGCTGCGACAGGCCCCTTCTGATGAAAGAAGCACGCTGGGTAAACGACGTTAGACAGTTAACTTGTATAGTCCTAGCAGCGAAAAAAGGGTGATTTAACTGACAGCACTCTGGGATGACACTTTACTTCAATGTGGACATTCTGATACTTATTTTAGACTGAATCAATCTAAAATGCTAGGTCAGGAAAAGCCGTCTCGGTGAACATTCAAACGCACAACTTTTCAACGGAATATTGTAGCCAATTGCTTCAGCATATTGAAACGCAAATCTTCGCCTCATTTCGTTTGTAATCATGTCAGTTCACACACAACCTGCTGCTTGGTATGCCGTCAATTATTTCTTTTTCTTCGCTCTCATCAGTTGTAAACTCTTTGTTCCTCTTTTATACGTATTACAGTTCCTTGCCTCTAAGGCAGATACACTTCGACTTAAAAGAAAGCTTTCAATTAGTCGACTCTTAAAACCATGAGTAGACAGTGGGTCGATTCTTGTTTTCCTATAATAGAACTCGGAATCCACATGGGAAGTACTTATTTTTGAAACAGATTAAACAGTTATTTTGTGCCATGTACCAAACTGTCACACACCATAACCACTTCATCGGCTTTTCTCGCCCTCAAGTTTGTCAGGTGTCCGAATGTACTCCAGTCTTCTCTTTCTAACAACATGCTCAGAGAATTGAGGTACGCTTTTGCTGTCTTTCTAGGCACCTTATTTACGTCCTTTAATTGACCTTATCGTTCTCAAAATTCTTTTTTTTTTTTTTTTTTATTTTTGCCGTTTCTAAATCAGACAATAAATCTTTCCTTCACTATAAAGGTTATGCTAGTTGTGGCAAATTTTTTATTCTGACAGACGGTGCCGTTGCATCTTCCTCCATCTTTAGACTGAAACGATATAGTTTGGTCACCCAGTTACTGAACTGAGTGCACGGCGCGACACTGTGAACTTTGGATTTAATTTAGAATCTTTTTCGATTGTGGCCAGCGTGATGTTGTAAACGCCAGATTCCGAAAATGGTGAGTGGCTTTTTACCACAGCATTGGTGTTGCCTTAGTGATTAACATAAATTGCGCGTGCAACTGCTGATCTGTTTGTAACTTTTGCTTCCGTCGATGATAAACTGCAATTCTTATGTCGGACTGTTTGTGTTATTACTTCCGATGGCTTCCAAATGTTTTCAATGCGTGTGTTTGCTAGTGGATATGCTGAGACGGAAGTCTGTAAATTTTTCCACAACGGTCAGTTATGGACAAAGTGTGTGTTTTTTGTTTGCATAGGAGCAGCGCAACTATGGTTTGACTCGTTTGCTATGAAGTGAAATTAAGAATACCTAGAGAATAAATGCCTAATAAGAAGGAGGAAGTATAAAACGAAAGGTGAAAATATCACAGCCACGCTAACAACGCACACAATACAATCACGTCCAAAACCAAATTTGGAGGAACCAAGAAGGAGGAGAAGGAGGAGAACAGGTAGAAGGAAAGGGAGAGGAAAGAAGGAATTGGGAAGATCTCTTTTTTTTTTTTATGACCATTTCAAGCTTGAAACGTCTTTCGTGCTATCAGAGCTTGACATTTTAGATCTATTCAAATACATTCGGTATGACTATTTTTTAAATACCGGACTACGAATGACGGTTACAACACATTCTGCTTGCTCTGAACTGCTTTGACGGGTGAGCTGTCGGCGGTACCGTTGCCGTCTGTCCCAGGAGATTCTACAAGTAATGGGGTTAGATGGCGCAGAAAATTAACCACACACCGTGTCACGCTTGTGTCGTTTTGTGAGCAGCAAGGACATGATCATTCTGACAGACCAAGCGCTTACTGCGATAGACGCTGCGAGATAACTAAAGATAGCTTCTGTCTCTTTCAAGACAGTAAGTAGTTCTGAGCCTTCTGTCTCACAGAGTTCATCGCTGGATAAATCATCAATATCTAAGATTTTATTCTTGGTCCGTCTTTGTGAGAGAGACGGAGAGACGGAGAGACAGAGAGACAGACAGACAGACAGACAGACAGACAGACAGACAGACAGACAGACAGACAGACAGACAGACAGACAGACAGACAGACAGACAGACAGACAGACAGACAGACAGACAGACAGACAGACAGACAGACAGGCAGGCAGGCAGGCAGGCAGACAGACAGACAGGCAGGCAGGCAGACAGACAGACAGACAGACAGACAGACAGACAGACAGACAGACAGACAGACAGACAGACAGACAGACAGACAGACAGACAGACAGACAGACAGACAGACAGACAGACAGATAGACAGACAGACAAGCAGGTAGACAGACAGGCAGGCAAGCAGGTAGACAGACAGACAGACAGACAGACAGACAGACAGACAGACAGACAGACAGACAGACAGACAGACAGACAGACAGACAGACAGACAGACAGACAGACAGACAGACAGACAGACAGACAGACAGACAGGGGTGGAGGGAATAAAGTGAAGGTCCCTTTTTCACGCTTTCATGCGTATTGGGCATATAAGACTGGACGTATGTTTTCACAGACCAGTCGACACTGGTTGGGAGATGTGGTCAGCATCACACCGGACGTCTTTACTTCCATAGACGGTACCTGGTACTCACTCAAGACTGGGCCGACCTGAGAGCCAAGATCGTTTTCGAAAAAAGTCCCGCTCCGTCAGGATCCGAACCCACGACCTTCTTATCCCCAGGAGAGCGTCTAACCGCGACACCACGGCGACGCCCGAGAGAGAAAATCTTGTATATATACTATTTCTATACTAGTCACTGTGGGCGTCGGTAGCTAGGCGTTACGAACGAGCTTTGTAATTTCGAGGTGTCTGGTTCAATCCCAGCTTCTGGCGATTTCCACCTTGCACCGGTTTCCACCGCGGTGTCTGATAAAGTACATCTGTCTGACACATATGTAGTGGCATTTGGAGAGTCAGTGAAGACGAAGACACTGAAGACAAAGACACTGAAGACAAAGACACTGAAGACAAAGACACTGAAGACAAAGACACTGAAGACAAAGACACTGAAGACAAAGACACTGAAGACAAAGACACTGAAGACAAAGACACTGAAGACAAAGACATTGAAGACAAAGACACTGAAGACACTGAAAGAAGGTTAAATGTTTAAACTTTTTTTTTAGAACAAACGCTTTAGGAAAATGGTGAAGGTAAAATATGACGCTTTCAATGAGGGGAGGGGAATGGCGGCCAGTGGGGGGGGGAGGTTAAAGGGCAGTACACACCTAAAATTTTGGGGACAGGGACTCAAGAGAACAGATAGGAATTAGGGGATGAAACGGAGAAGCAAGGATTTTAAGACCAAACAAGACACACTTAGTGTTTTTGAGACTCCAGAGGTGGTGGGCTAGATCACATGCTAAATGTTGAATGTTGAATTAGGAATTGACATCACAGCACTCTGGACACCCCCATAAGCGTTTAGTCCCTGTGACAATACGCTCGGTGACTCCAGAATGTCTTTCCTTAACCTACTTTTATTCCTTTGTGTTTCGAAGTATACCGAAATAAATGGATTTGGATACATCCTTACAGAAGAAAGACGACCAGATCAAACATTTAATTCTCCGGGACCGTTGGTCATATCAAACACTAAAACTTTTTCCCAGATGTTAAGTTTTAAGGTACAGAGATAAGACTGACCAAGCAGACTTACTGACTGGAGATTTGCACACCATTTGTTGGTGTCAGATATTCATCTCCTAGCCAGACCTTCAGGAACAGATAACAAGGGCTAATTGCCATTATCTTCCCCTGAGGTTACCTAAACTTGAGTGCCGGTCAGATCGTCAATATTGACACAGTGAGCTGAAAGTGTTGGCAGAAGAATTGACAAAGTCTGATTTTATTGTGATGACAGGTGACGTAGACTGGAGGTGTGACTTGGCCTATTAGCTTAATTGAACCGGTAGAGTGTGAGCGTGGGAATTTAAACAAGTGTTGTACAGCCCTGACTGACAGCGAAAAAAATTACCCACAAGGGAGGAGCTGTGACATCCTTGAATGAGAATGATTTTAGGCGTAATGTAGGAGGAGCTTGATAAAAGTTATAAAGGGGTGAACTCTAGGTCTGGTAAATGAGATCCTGTCCAGCACTTGCCATCTGTTGGGCTTAACCTAAGCTTGAGACAGAACTTTTCGCATCGTAGTTTCATTTTTTTCAGGTAAGATCGAAATTAGGTTCAAATCTATATTTTATGATAGAGATCTAACTGTCTTTTTACTCAAGTGTGTGTCTTCATCACTTTGTAGTACTCCTAGGCGGACATTTCTTCATTCTCGTAGGGCACTGTCACATTGCTTTATATCCTATTTGATAGTGTCATGAATGTTCTTTCGTGCACATGTGTTTCAATGTTGTAAAACTTAAATGTTGATGTTACCATTGAAATTTAATGAACTATCATGTTTTTTTGAAATCACAAGCGTGAAGATAACTTTGGCAATCTTGTCACGTGTGGTTAATGTGAATCTGTATTACATACAGCTAACACACTGAAATGTGTTTAACTCTCGGGAGGCTAATGCGGAGATTGATCCCGGAGAGTAAATCCACGAGATTTGTTATTTGATTCGCCCCAGAACTATTGTTAGCATTCTGGGCGCGTCGATTGTTCCAAGCATAGATTCCAGAACTGGTTCTGTCTGACTGATTGTCATTTTGAGTCTGTACGAGAGATGGCACCTGACGTAGAAGACTTGACTATCATTACAGGACGTGTAGAGGAAGGCAGAAGATGTAACAGTTGGAATGTGAGACATAAGCCCTTCCAAAATGGGACAGGAGTGAATGTGAGCATGAGGGAGAGATGAAATGTTTTATTTAAATAAACATGCTTGATGTTAGTATAATATACATGCTTAGTGTACATCCAGAGCAGATACTACAAATATGCGCTTGTTTCTTCATTCTCCAGTTCCCACATTGGGCAGGGACTAGTAGGCATCCATTTATTTGCCGACCGTCGAGTGTAACGACCTGCAGAAAGCAGTGAGGACGACAAACTGGAAAAGATAGGCAGGGTCTCAAGCCGAGAACTGTCCAAAGGTTGTTACTTTCCAATACCTTTATGATTTCATCATTCACATCATTTCAACTCTACTAGCCTAAACAAGTTCATTTTAATTTCGATTTATTCAAATAAATCATGTTTGATGTTGTTACTACATAGTTGAGTAAATTGTGTACTTAGGTTCAAGTGTCTTTGTGCATATTAGTTTACTTCAGCTAACAAATATTTAAATCACTTGATGGGGGCTTTTAAGTAATGCCAGGAGAGGAGAGCAGTCGGAGGGGTTAAATGAGCACCTGGATTATATCACAGTGGGTGTATCCAGATATCTATCTATCCCTTCTCCTACTCCTGTGGATACAAGTACAGCAACTTTCATTTCATGGAACGAGCCACTCGCTGTTTTCTTGGCTATCCAGGACTGTCTAAGATCAACATAGCTTAGATAATAGTCCAGTTTCTCACGTGGGTGGGCATTGTTAAGGTTCAAACCCACACCCTCACTATATCAGTGTATTTACCCACGTGGGCGCGTGACAATTGGGTATCTCGTCTCGGGGTTTGTAACATTACGTAACAATTGTGTCGCTCTCTAGAATTAAAACCTGGCACAAGTGGCGTCCCGCCAGCGATCAAACCCGGCAGACCCTAGACTAACGAATAAAAAGTTTAATTTCATAGATTTCATTTTACCTCTTCATCCAGTTCTTAGACTAAAATAATACTTAGTAATTGGTAACTGGGAAGATTAAAATTATAATAACTGTAAAAGTATTTAATTGATAAAATCATATGAGTTAACTGTCTATCATTGAACATTTCATGAACATCGATCAATGTTTAATCTATAGTGCTTAGTTAGAGTTGATGTATTGATGATTTTTTTGCTTGCATATTTCATTTGATATAGATTGTAGAACATATTACATGCTGACATCATATCATTGAGATTAATAATTAGTGACTGAGTGTAACATCGCTTTGATCATTGATAGCCTTATCCTTTTGCTGCTATAGTATTCTATAGGCTGTTATTCTGGTAGGCTGCTTTGCATCATATACATCTTTGTGCTGCTGTCTGTCTACGCTGGTGCCCAGTTCACTGTACTTTACTCTGACATATCCTTCTTATCCTGACTCGAGGAAGTATCATATTTATCTCTGGATAGACCTGATAGATAGAATTGACTTACGTACCGAGTACCAAAAAGATGTAAGGAAATTCGGGATAACTGAGGGTAGAGTAGGGGCACAGTTAGAAACATATATTAAATGCCAGATGGATACTTTTGATTATATGGTTGCCCGTAATGCTGCAGAGAAAAATCGCCAGTTGGAGCTAGAAGACTATAATAGGCAGGAACAGCTTAGGAAAGAAGAGTATGAAAGAGAGGAACAGCTAAGGAAAGTAGAGTATGAAAGAGACATACAGCTTATAAGAGAAGAATTGGAAAGAGAGATAGAGTGTATTCAGGAAGGATTTGCTGAAAGGATGCGGCGTAAGAGTGAAGAAATTCATCGAAAACTGCTACTTGAGAGGGCAGAAAAAGATAGGATAAAACAGCAAGCGGAAAACATTAGCGTCGAGGAAACTGCGAGTATATGCGAGGAAAAACCATTACCTCAGGCTGAAACTCAAGCAGACATGGTGGGGGCCAACTATCTAACCACTGAGGTGAGCACTCCTTGGCCAACCTCAACAGCTAAGGAAGAAAACATAAAAACCGAAGGACAGTATCTCACACCTCTTATTCCTACAGAGAAAAAAGGCAACAAGGAGAACTCTTCTTTAGGGATAACCAGATCTACATTGCTGGACCCCTTAACTTCCATTCTTAAGCCTAAAAGAAAAAGATGGAACAAGAAGCAGAAATCTTCTAAAAGGACCAGTTCTACATTGCTGGAACCCCTTACTCCCATTACCTCAGACGAGATAAATGAGAGCGAACCTGACAGTAGTGACAAGCGTGATAACGGTTGTAACCGTAGACATAGCGGTTCGACTGTCACACCAAACATTAATGAGGACGAGGGCAAAGACTTACCCAACTCCCATATCCCCTTTGGTCCCTTCATGCAAGAAGCGGAATTAAAGCAGACTGATGTAGGGAATAACGCTGAACCTGTGTCCCCTATTTCCTTGGATGCGGCCGCATGCCTAATGGAATGTGTTAGTTCTGACTTTACACCCAAAGGAGTTGACTGCGATGGCGGCAACACACCTCCTGATTTGCTTGCACTGGACTTGGCATATGAAAGCCAGACCAATGTGAATATAGCAGATGAGGAGGAGAGTTCCCTGGACGTCTTGACGATCTTAGAGACTCGACATAAACAGGACAATTCTGCTAGGCCTGTGCACGTCGATAATGGACAGACAGAAGTGTTTGCCATTATCGAAGAAGAAAATACTTTTCGTGAGCAGGGAGACAACTTGTCTCTGCTGCCCTGTACAGCTGGGGCGACAGGGATACTTCTGATAAAGGACCCTGAAGCAGAACAAGCCATGAATAGTAGGGAACCCCAACATTCTTGTCTTGTAGTACTCTTTGCTTCGAATGAAGTGACAGGGGTATCTCAGATGGTGGTGGAAACTTCATTGCGAAGAAATCCCACCTTACAGTCTACAGGAAACCCTGAGTTTTCTTATGATTTGACTAAACTCCCTGACTTGATTTCGTGCTCTGACTCTGGACTGATCTTTGTTAAAGACAATTCCACCCTGACAATTTGGCAAGGTAAAGACAGAATGCACCGAAGAGGAAACAAATGGACACTCTTCCGAGAAATTGTTAGTGGTAAGTGGCACTCACTTCGTGGGATCACGATGAGTGAAGAAATCCCTCGTTTTAAGAGGAGATTTGTAACAGATTTTTCAAGGATCTGTAGACGGAAGAAAAGAGGATCCAACCTGACTGCAACTAATCCTTTTAGTAGAAAACTTCAAGCTCTCCCTAGGCAGATAGGGCGCAGCGAAGTGAGGACATGCACAGAGGTTGGCAGTCAACGGCGCAGAGGAGTCCCGTTGACAAAGCGTGGATCTTTGATTATCCGATGGAAGGAGGAACCTCCGGACAAAGGGACATTACCGAGCGACTGCTTGGAATACCCGCTCAATACCAGGATCAATGACAGTATTGCATTATCCTGGAGGAAAGGACATGGGATATCTGCAGACGAGTGCAGGAATTCCCACTGCCATAAAGAATACTGGAAACAGAAAACTTATGGGCAGTTAAGCAAAGGAGGACTTGAAATTCTTCGAAGCCACAGAGCGTGCAGATTTGCGGTCAGGGTGACCGAACTTAAGGGGGAGGCTCTGTGACAATACGCTCGGTGACTCCAGAATGTCTTTCCTTAACCTACTTTTATTCCTTTGTGTTTCGAAGTATACCGAAATAAATGGATTTGGATACATCCTTACAGAAGAAAGACGACCAGATCAAACATTTAATTCTCCGGGACCGTTGGTCATATCAAACACTAAAACTTTTTCCCAGATGTTAAGTGTTAAGGTACAGAGATAAGACTGACCAAGCAGACTTACTGACTGGAGATTTGCACACCATTTGTTGGTGTCAGATATTCATATCCTAGCCAGACCTTCAGGAACAGATAACAAGGGCTAATTGCCATTATCTCCCCCTGAGGTTACCTAAACTGGAGTGCCGGTCAGATCGTCAATATTGACACAGTGAGCTGAAAGTGTTGGCAGAAGAATTGACAAAGTCTGATTTTATTGTGATGACAGGTGACGTAGACTGGAGGTGTGACTTGGCCTATTAGCTTAATTGAACCGGTAGAATGTGAGCGTGGGAATTTAAACAAGTGTTGTACAGCCCTGACTGACAGCGAATAAACTTACTCACAAGGGAGGAGCTGTGACATCCTTGAATGAGAATGATTTTAGGCGTAATGTAGGAGGAGCTTGATAAAAGTTATAAAGGGGTGAACTCTAGGTCTGGTAAATGAGATCCTGTCCAGCACATGCCATCTGTTGGGCTTAACCTAAGCTTGAGACAGAACTTTTGGCATCGTGGTTTCATTTTTCCAGGTAAGATCGAAATTAGGTTCAAATCTATATTTTATGATAGAGATCTAACTGTATTTTTACTCAAGTGTGTGTCTTCATCACTTTGTAGTACTCCTAGGCGGACATTTCTTCATTCTCGTAGGGCACTGTCACATTGCTTTATATCCTATTTGATAGTGTCATGAATGTTCTTTCGTGCACATGTGTTTCAATGTTGTAAAACTTAAATGTTGATGTTACCATTGAAATTTAATGAACTATCATGTTTTTGAAATCACAAGCGTGAAGATAACTTTGGCAATCTTGTCACGTGTGGTTAATGTGAATCTGTATTACGTACAGCTAACACACTGAAATGTGTTTAACTCTCGGGAGGCAAATGCGGAGATTGATCCCGGAGAGTAAATCCACGAGATTTGTTATTTGATTCGCCCCAGAACTATTGTTAGCATTCTGGGCGCGTCGATTGTTCCAAGCATAGATTCCAGAACTGGTTCTGTCTGACTGATTGTCATTTTGAGTCTGTGCGAGAGATGACACCTGACGTAGAAGACTTGACTATCATTACAGGACGTGTAGAGGAAGGCAGAAGATGTAACAGTTGGAATGTGAGACATAAGCCCTTCCAAATTGGACAGGAGTGAATGTGAGCATGAGGGAGAGATGAAATGTTTTATTTAAATAAACATGCTTGATGTTAGTATAATATACATGCTTAGTGTACATCTAGAGCAGATACTACAAATATGCGCTTGTTTCTTCATTCTCCAGTTCCCACATTGGGCAGGGACTAGTAGGCATCCATTATTTGCCGACCGTCGAGTGTAACGACCTGCAGAAAGCAGTGAGGACGACAAACTGGAAAAGATAGGCAGGGTCTCAAGCCGAGAACTGTCCAAAGGTTGTTACTTTCCAATACCTTTATGATTTCATCATTCACATCATTTCAACTCTACTAGCCTAAACAAGTTCATTTTAATTTCGATTTATTCAAATAAATCATGTTTGATGTTGTTACCACATAGTTGAGTAAATTGTGTACTTAGGTTCAAGTGTCTTTGTGCATATTAGTTTACTTCAGCTAACAAATATTTAAATCACTTGATGGGGGCTTTTAAGTAATGCCAGGAGAGGAGAGCAGTCGGAGGGGTTAAATGAGCACCTGGATTATATCACAGTGGGTGTATCCAGATATCTATCTATCCCTTCTTTTACTCCTGTGGATACAAGTACAGCAACTTTCAATTTATGGAACGAGCCACTCGCTGTTTTCTTGGCTATCCAGGACTGTCTAGGATCAACATAGCTTAGATAATAGTCCAGTTTCTCACGTGGGTGGGCATTGTTAAGGTTCAAACCCACACCCTCACTATATCAGTGTATTTACCCACGTGGGCGCGCGACAGTCCCCATCTTCAATAGCAAGCGAAGAGTTAAAATTCCGATGGTACCAGTAACTGTCTGATTGTATATCCGTCTCGCCTTTCCCCTGAGTGTCAAGCGTCGGCCAGATTCCCTTGTAACTCCTCGCAGTGCCATTCTCCTCAGACCGCAATGATCTATCTGTGCCTTGGTACTGTTCACTCGCTCCCAAAGGGCTCTCACAACATCTAGCTCGTCATACATCAGTCCATCTGCCTGCTCATTTCCCAACACACCGTCATAACCTGGAGACAATTACAAGGAATCACATGCTCATCATCTCTGCCAGGCTGTGGTGGAGAAGATAACAAGTAACAGGAACAATAGGACAGCAGTGGCTAAGACGAATGGGTCGAGAAAGTAAGAAAACGTTTAGTGGGAAGAAGAGAACGGCAGACGGGATTAGACCTAAAGGGGGATGAGACAGGAGGCGGATTTGAGGATGAAGAAAGCAAGCTGGAAAAGAAAACGGGACAAGTTGAAGTAGAACAAAATCAACAACAGTAACAGTAACAAATATCATCAGCAAGGGAAAGGACAAAAGAGAATGAAATTTGCCTCGCCGAATCAAACAGAAGGAAAAAGTCATAAAAAATGCAACATGTCAGAGCACTGATTAATAATGCTTCACTAAATAATTCCAACAGAGGTATGAGTGTTTGGTTTATGGGCGATTGTTTAGTCGATTTGTTTACTTTAACACCCAGTAGTTCCCCCGTGTGGTTTGTGGGACCAGTTTTTGGACCAACTAAGAATAGACCCGATGTCTGCTAATAAACATTACGAAAAGGAGGAGAAGGATTTTCCTTCGAAGTCAGAATCTATTCGGCTGAGATGTGAGCAACCAAGCGTCTGCACACAATTACGCCGGATCTGTATAAGGGATGTGTGAGCAAAACGAAAGTACAGGAACCAAATCAAATTTTAGATGGGGTGAACATTCAGAACTTTCTGCCGGACTTGACAGTCAATAAACACCAAGAAGAAGAATACATCGCAGGAATGAGGATAGAAAAGGCATCACCAGTTCCAGATTAGAAAATATTAGTAAGCACTAGAAGGATCTATCAGAAAAAGAGGTCTGGAAAGAGTGATAGAAAGGAGAATGACCAGCCGATCTGGCTGATGGTGACGCTCAGAGAAAAAGCGAGAGAAACATAAAATCAGACTGCGGCTGTCAACGTTAGTACTCCACCAATCTACGCTGGTACTAATTGTAGAAAATTCTTGAAGTATTCTCTTGCGAATCTCGCAGCCTAATCTATATTATTTGCAAAAAAAAAATAATAAAACATTTACTGAGATGATTGGTATGACCCTTTCCTGGAACAGCTTATGCATTTTCACTAAAAAGCTCATATATTACGTTGTCTCATTCTGATAGCTCTCACTATAGAGGCGAAACTGACTTCTCTATCACTGCCAGAAAATCTGTATCCCTTGATCAAACCACCCGCCTTTCCTTAGAAAATCGCCCCCTTCTCAATTCAGACGTTTTGAGCCCAAAAGTAGGAATGTTCAGCACAGCTTTGTTTGTTTAGTTTCAGTTATTAAAAGGCAAGGATTATATCTAAGCTGATTTTCTTCCCTATGGATGTTAGGTATTTCGGTATCAACAGACTCGAACCAGACGTGTAGGCGTGCGCAATACACTCTGAAAGGTGTAGGCGTGCGCAATACACTCTGAAAGGTGTAGGCGTACGCAATACACTCTGAAAGGTGTAGGCGTGCGTAATACACTCTGAAGGTGTAGGCGTGCGCAATACACTCTTAAAGGGAGACTAAGGTATCACCTCGTACACACACACATCTCGGGCAGTTACTTTGGCACACACAAAAACAGACCATGAATATAACCGAATGATGCCTACAGCGAAAGATCTTCACCACAAATTGAATGTGGTAGACGGTTCAAATATTTTTTGTTCTATTTTGATTGGAATCAGCAGATTGTATTTTTAAAACAAATGAAAGCGTTAACGCAAAACAGAAACCCCTGTAATCCTAACATGTGATTTTAAAACTCATAATAATGTCATTACAGATTTATGAGTTACTGAAGAAAAGAAAAAAAAAAAAAACAAGGCTTCATGTGCGCTTGTCTGGCTTGCGAAGTAAGAAACAGAGGTGGGAACATTGGTTGTGGGAGGGAAGTGTAGATGACGAATGAAATTGTCTTTATGTGACAGAAGATCGACATAATATAGACAGGGATAAGGTGCGTGGGAGTGGCGGTTTGGTGTGATGGAAAAAAAGGGAGGATAAATCTACTTAGTAAAGGAAGTCATGAAATAATGTTTCGTGAAACCAGGCATAACCCGAGGAAATAATCTACCTACCTGCCTCTACTTTCCTAAAATGGCGTCAAATAGATGTAGATTGTAAGAAAAATGATTTTTAAAAAATACATTTGCTAGAATGGCAACAACAAAAAACATGTTTCTGCTGTGAAAGCAGAAATAAAGGACAAAACCATGCTAGTAACTTATGTAATGTTAAGTCGTAATATCGCAATCATTGACACTTCTCTGTTTAGCAGAATAAAAATGTCTTTTACAGGTTAACTGTTGCAACTGTAATGAGATCGCAATCAATCCAGTATTAAATGCAATGCTCATGAATATACTTTTTTCGTTACTGTTTATGTTCTAATTGTATTACTGCAGTTATTACCAAATACATGGGTATTTCTCCTCTGTTTAATATTTTGTGTAAAGTGTGTTGGATTGTAAATAATAAATGTCCAGTTATGACATTACTGATTTATGTGTCCGTGTGTTAACCTTAAAATGTTTGTATTTGTGATGCCGTTCAAACCCAAACATGATCTATACTTTACGTAACAAATGGTTCAGTTAAAACGAATTAAAGCACAGAAAGCTTAGTATTCAAATAGCGTATGAATAAGTGGCATATAAAACAGAGGGTATTTCCCAAAGTGATGACTTCAGCATCTGAGACGTTAAAAAGTGTGGCTGCAGGTCTTGTGTGTCCGATCAGTGGATGTACATATCAGGACACAAATGTGTCCTGATAGAGACTATTCCTTTCTTGGAACAACACCCAAAGCGCACTATGTGACCGACAGTGACAGCCTCTCCTAGGCAGGATGTGAGCGAGAATTCGGCCGGCCTGTGCTTGTTTAGCAGCCCCTTTTTGTGGGGAAATCAAGGGGCGCTTGTTTAATCAAATAATTTTATTTAATTTTGTTTTATAAAGACGTTTTAAAATAGATCTGTCCCCACCGTGGCCCCTCGCGAAGAATAAATGGTCCACGTCGTCGAAAAAATACAAGCTGAAGCTAACGGTATTAGGTCTCATGGGGACCAATTT
>CAJHNH020000679.1:0-142500 GCA_905116865.2 Candidula unifasciata
CCCAGCGCCAAAACACAGAATGAGATTCAATCCTTTTTCCCTTCCCTCCATTTCTCTGCACAATTCTAACATCACTCAATGTTTTATAAGAGTCTCTTACCCCCTGTGGGTTCCTGGGCCCCATTGTGGGGAAAACAAGAATAGACCCACTGCCTCCCCAACAAGCATATTGTGAGAGTCTACTAATTGGGAGCTTCCTTTGAAGTTAGAGTGCATCTGCCTGGAGGCAAGGAAATAACCATCGCGAGATCTGTAAAACAGATGTGCACGCAACACCCAGGTTCGGAAATAAGACTAAAGTCAAGAGGTGGACAAATAACCAGAACTCACCACCAGAGTTTGCAGCTTTTGAACGTGAAGAAGAAGATAAAGAGTTCTGTTATTGCCATGATTATCTCCTTCTGGCCTTATACCACTAGAGGCTCTGCCTCTTAGCAACACAAACAATGTTCCTGGATGTTTTTCTCACAACGGTAAAACTGTTATTATTACGGTAGAACTTAGATCATTATACTAGAACTACCTAGTTCAGACTTATCTCTCTTCTAAACTTTAAGGGTAAAGATATCTTTCTCTGTGTTTAACCTCTGTGTTATATGGTTCAGTTTTAGCATTAAGTCACTATGAAGAACAAAAATTAATTTTAAAAGACACACATAGTTTCTTTTTCTTCTTCTGTGTTCATCTGAAGATGTAATTGTGTTTGTCCATTTACAAGGCTGTGATATTTGCACCTTTTAGCCGACACATCCGACTTCTGCAGGCATTTATTGACCAGCTTAGCCTTCCGGATTAGTTTTGTGGGACAGTGAAAAAAGTTGTTTGATCTGTCTTGAAAGTGTGTACAGATCTCAAATGTTATATAATATAACATGCATACATCACAATGTTGAAGTATATACAAGTTGCAGTGTCAGCATTTTCATAAAATCCCATAATTAATACTCTTGCAACATTTATTAAGTTAGGAAATAATGAGATGAATGAGCAAGTTCCTTTTTCAGAACAAATAACTTTTAGGAAAGTCTCAAAACTAGTTAGTACCCATGCTGAGTTTTGCTCGACCCACAATGTCTAGGTCTTGTGCACTTTTTTGTGCAGTCTGAGGTTATCCTTACGATTGACTCTGAAACCACAGATATCACACTCATAAGGTTTCTCTCCTGTATGTATTATTTTGTGTCCTTTCAGACTGCTTGATTGTTTAAAGGCTGCCCCACAAACATCACACTTGTAAAGCCTCTCTTCTGTATGCATTCTTTTGTGAGTATTTAATATACTATTGGATATAAAGCTTTTCCAACAAATATCACATTTGTAAAGTTTATTTCCTGTATGTATTTTCTTGTGTAATTCTAAGTAAGATTTTGATTTATAACCACGACCACAAACATCACATTTAAATGAGTTTCCACCAAAATGTCTCCTTCTGTGTCTCACGAAGGCACATCTTTGTTTAAAAGTAAAGCCACAAACATCACACTGATATGGTTTCTCATCTGTATGTGTTAGTTTGTGTAAATCCAGGTAGGCTTTCAATGCAAATTCCCGACCACAAACATCACATTTAAAAGGTTTCTCTCCTGTATGTGTTCTCTTATGTATTTGTAAAAACCAATTCCTTGCAAATCCCTTACCACAAACATCACATCTGAAAGGTTTCTCTCCTGTATGTGTTCTCTCGTGTATTTGTAAAAAACAATTCCTTGCAAATCCCTTACCACAAACATCACATTTGTAAGATTTCTCTTTTACATGTGTTTTTTTGTGTATTTTTAGAAGTGAATTCTCAGCAAAACCATGACCACAAAAATCACATTTATAAGGTTTCTCTCCTGTATGTGTTCTTGAGTGTATTTGTAGATCATAATTCTCAGCAAACTCACTACCACAAACATCACATATTTTACATTTCTTTTCTGAATGTGTTTTCGTATGTATTCGTAATTCATAATTTCTTATAAATATCCGACCACAAACATCACATCTGAAAAGATTCTTCCCTGTATGTGTTGTTGTGTGTATTTGCAAATCATAATTCTTTGCAAATGCACAACCACAATCATCACATTTGTGAGGTTTCTCTTCTGTGCGCGCATGTTTTCTTGTGTGCTTTCGCAAAGCAACATTCTCTGCAAATCTACAACCACAAATATCACACATGTATAGTTTCTCCCTTGTATGTGATCTTGTGTGTTTTATAAAATCAAAATTCTCTGCAAATCCACGACCACAAACACTACATTTGTAAGGTTTCTCTCCTGTGTGTGTTCTCCTGTGAATCTGTAAACCAAATTTGTTTGCAAATCTACAACCACAAACACCACATTTGTAAGGTTTCTCCCCTGTGTTATTATGTGTTATTGCATGTGCTAGTAAATTATAATTATTTGCAAACACACGACCACTAACATTATATTCGTAAGGTTTTTCTCCTGTATGTGTGCTTGGGTGTACTTTTAGAAGTGAGTTCACAGCAAAACCACTGCCACAAACATTTCCATTACAAGACTTCTTTCCAATATGTATTCCTCTATGTTTCTGTAGAAAGGCATTTCCTTGAAACAGAGAATATTTGTAGAATTTGCCATTTACCTGTGAATTTTCATCAACCTTCATTTCTCCCTGATCATTTGTGTGTTTCACTAAAGCTAGCATGCAAGCATGACCACAAACGCTACATTTATAAGGCAACATTCCTTTCTGTACCAGAGAACTAATCAGGATAAATCCATGATTACAAAACTGACACTTGTAAGACCGTACAATTGATGGTTGGTCAGACTGTAAAATTGATGGTTGGTCAGACTGTAAAACTGATGGTTGGTCAGACTGTAAAACTGATGGTTGGTCAGTCGGTAAAACTGATAGTTGGTCAGTCGGTAAAACTGATAGTTGGTCAGATAGTAAAACTGATGGTTGGTCAGTCTGTAAAACCAATGGTTGGTCAGACTGTAAAACTGATGGTTGGTCAGATAGTAAAACTGATGGTTGGTCAGACTGTAAAACTGATCGTTGGTCAGTCGGTAAAACTGATAGTTGGTCAGTCGGTAAAACTGATGGTTGGTCAGTCTGTAAAACCGATGGTTGGTCAGTCTGTAAAACCAATGGTTGGTCAGTCTGTAAAACCAATGGTTGGTCAGACTGTAAAACTGATGACTGGTCAGAAAGTAAAATTGATGGTTGGTCAGATAGTAAAATTGATGGTTGGTCAGATAGTAAAACTGATGGTTGGTCATTCTGTAAAACCAATGGTTGGTCAGACTGTAAAACTGATGGCTGGTCAGAAAGTAAAATTGATGGTTTGTCAGTCTTTAAAAGTATTTTATCAAGACATTTCCTACCAGAAACTATTTTTGAATTCTGTTGGCACTGGGGAGTTTTCTCACTGGTCGGCAACTCTTGTTTCAACAATTTCTTGTGTTTTTGAGGCAAACGAGCCATGATCGCTTGGAGGTCTATAACAATGACTGATTCTGAAACTTCTTCATGTGTTTGCTTGTTCTTGTCTTCTCCAGGTCTCACATCTTCTGTGTAACATATTTCTTCAGCCATGTTCTCTGAGTCTATCACTTGATGGTTTGATGTTCTATCTGACAAAACATAGTCTCTGACACTTACAGAGCTTTGGTTGTTGTACAGTACTGTTCTGTTCTCTTCAACATCAGTGCCGGAATAATGACTTGTTCTGTGTGAGGAGACATCTGAAATATGCAAGTAATGAATACACACTGAAAGTCTAAGAAATCTTTTTATACTTTTCACATTAACCTGAA
This sequence comes from Candidula unifasciata, assembly GCA_905116865.2. NCBI lineage: Eukaryota > Metazoa > Mollusca > Gastropoda > Stylommatophora > Geomitridae > Candidula > Candidula unifasciata. The sequence goes on from CAJHNH020000679.1 coordinate 3,777, forward strand.
AATATCTTGTGAAATTTTAATATTCAATGTAAACTCCACTAAGTCCGGTCCCAAGCCCAGCTATAAAAGGAGGAGGGTATGGCTGAACCTGAGTGCTTCATGTATCTCCGGAAGTAGTGGGTGACCATGAATCAGCCAGATGGCAGGCATGGAGACCACAAGGAGGCAGCCGTCCACCATGCCTTAAACCATGATTACAAGCTATCCCAGAAAAACAAAACAAAAACCAGATGGATCCTAAAGGCGACAAACTGGTATGGCTTACGGACTACCATTTATGGAAAAAGGAATATACGAGGCATTACCGGAAAGGAAAATGAGGTAACAGGAAAACTCAGAAAAGCAAAATTAGGAATGTTAGCTCTGACTGAAACTATGAAAAAGGGGCACGGAATCACAGATCACAATGAAAGTATGCTGCTCTACAGTGGTGTCCATACGACAGAGAGAGCCAAAGAAGGTGTTGGCTATATTGTGACCAGGAATCAAGTAACTTTAAGAGATTGAAATTCATCACGGAGCAAATTATGGTGTTAGAAAGAAGAAGATTGTCAATACCAACATTGTGTACAGACTAATTGAAGATGTGCGAGCAGATGTCAAAGAGAAATTCTTTGAAATGTCCAAAAGACCATAGATAATTGTCACAATGAAATTATTTTCCTCTGAGATCTAAATGCCAGAGTAGGAAATGATCACTCTAGAAGGGGTGGGGTGATTGGATGTTTTGAATGACAATGGCAAGTGACATCTCAGATTCTGCAATGAACAAAAACTTGTCATTACAAATGCAAAATTCTCCCACAAACATATACATGCATACAAAAGGTGTGAACTTTCAAAGAATGAGAAATCCATCACTGACTATGCCATGGTAAGGAATAGGTCCTTCAAGTCTGTGAGAGACGCTAGTCTGTCTGGTCACAATAAACAGAAAGACCAAAAGAACAACTCCAACAAGGAAACACCAACAACCATGCAAGAAACCAAGCAACCGAGAAGGGATGAGGATTAAGGCATACAAGCTAAGAGAGCCAGATATTAAGGCTAGATACCAGGAGCTTATAGTGAAAGCAATGGGAAGTGAAGAAGAACCGTCAGAGGATACTGAAACCTTCTGGTGCAGATTCAAGAATATCCTGACAGCAACTGCAGGAGAAGCATGTGGTGAAGTCACAAAGTGGGAGGAGGGGACAAAGGACACCCTGGTGGATGGAAGAAGTCAAATTTAAATTGGGGAAAAGAAAAAGGATGGAAGCAATACCTGGCAGCCAGGAACACAGCTGAAGAAATAGAGAAATATAAACAAGAAGTGATACACAGAAAGCAGGCCAACAAATAGTGCTTAATGTGCAAAAACTGTTCTGCAAGACCAACAAGAACATGAGGAAGGAGAAAGAGTGCCCGCTGAAATTCATAATAGACAAGGAAAGGGCTTTGCTTAATACTACAAATGATATCATGGGCAAATGGAAAGAACACTTCTCAGAGCTCCTTGGTGTCGCAGAAAATCATGTTCCAGAAATAACGGAAGGAAGAACTTAAGGCAGCTACTGAGAAGATTAAGCTAGGGAAAGCAGCAGGTCATGATGATATAACACCAGAGATGGTCAAATATTTGGGAGTTGCAGGTGAGCGACTTCTCTTGAAGGTTCTCTGGGCAGTTCTGGTGTAGTTAAACTATGTTAGACTAATATACCTATATTAAAAAAGCGTGATAACAATGTGAAAAACACAGAGGCTTATCTCTCCTCAGCGTTCCTGGTAAAAGTTACTCTACAATTCTCAAGCAGAGACTGAGAAGTTTGACAGAACCACAGCTAGATCAGGTCCAGTGTGGCTTCAGAGCAAACTGAAGTGCTGAAGACCTTATCTTCAAACTCAGAGAGATGAGTGAAAAAGCACTTGAATATAAGAGTGAGATGTACCTATGTTTTCTTTTGGGACCTAGAAAAGGCATTTGATAAGGTAGCCTGGAGCAAGCTCTGGGACTGCTTGGCAGGGAAAACATCCCAGCACCCCAGATCAGTGCAATATAGATTTCCTACAAAAGCTGCAGAAATTATGTAAGAACAACAGAACAAAAGTCAGAAGTATTTAAGACCACCAGTCGTGTTAGAAAAGGTGATACCTTGCCTCTTAATTTTTATGATGGATAATGTCTTCAACACATGTAAGGAGAACACAAAGAAGCACTCAGTATACCAGTCCTGACCTACAGTTGTGAGACATAGGCAATGATAACAGCTCACAGAAGCCAGCTTCGGGCCTCAGAAATGAGATATCTGAGAAAGGTGGTCAAGTGACAAGAAGGGAAAAGTTCGCAACCAGACAATATGTCATGACCTTGAAACTCAGGCCTTACAAACAACTTGTGGGGATCAATCACAGTTACAATGGTTTAGATATGTATGCAGAATGAGAGAAAATTAGCCACCACAGCAGGCATGGGAGGCTAAGAACCAGGGAACCAGACCTCTGGGGTGACTCAGGGTCCGCTGAGAAGACAACATCTGACAGTACCTGACTGATAGGACTGGAATGGAAAAAAGCCAGAAAGAAAACTGCTGCCAGAGAAGTCTGGCGATCTCTCTGGCAAACCTCTACACCCCAGAATAGCAGGAGTGACTAAGTTAGTAAAGCCATCAATGTAACTTGCCAAGAGGACGCAGAGGAAAATATTACAAGTAACCAAAAAACAAATTAATTACTCAAGTGAACCATTTTGTACTGCAAACTCCACTGTTTCGAATACAAAATACACATACTGAAGTTGCTATTTTTAGTGCACTTCTGCTAAGTTAGAGACAAGGTGTCAAGTTTTCTATTTATACCGGTTACATTTTGTTCATCCTACTGTGGTTGTAATTTGAATTCTTCTGCTTCAGGTGTCTGATCTTGGGCAGACACTGGGGACCATGATTCCCACGACAAAATCCAACAAACAGGCATACTGAAGTCCTGTAGAGAAAACACAGGCAGAAACACACAAACATGATGGATTCCTGGTAAGGTTTGTGCACAACCACTGACCAGGTTTAAGTGTGTAGTCCTACCACATTTAGTTGTAGAACACTGCTAACTGGGCCGTCGTCCGAACAGGATACTTCTTCTTATTCTGCATCCATCCAAGGATGTAACTGCATTCTGCCCATTTACAACATGACTGAAATATTAGTGCCAGTCAGCCGACATATGAGGAGTCTGAACTTCTCTACATGGACTTGAGTTCCATAGGTATTGCTTCCATACATTTAACAATGTTTATTGTAGTCTAATGGCTCTGAAAGATGATAGGATAGTGGTGGAGATATCTTCACCTAAAATTCACAATGGGCTGTTTATCATCATAATGAATTCATTCAAATGCCTACTTACAGTTACATATATTGCTTGGTTCAGCATCTAAGGTTGTTTCCACCAATGAACTGACTTCCGCATTCTTGTCATTTCCTGTCTTTTGATTGGTGATTTCTGAATCTCCCTAACATAAAAATTATTTAAAAAAACCTGTTAAAACTGTGGAGTTAAGATGTGAAGACTAATGAATATAACACAATCCTTTAACAAGGACACTACAGGTTAGAATTGTAATTCAGCACATACCTGACATATCCTTTAATAATGACAAAACTGCCAGGAGATGTAAAGACAGTACAAAAAGACTGCTGTCAAAGTCAAAAGGAGTGATTTACCCAGATTCAGAAATCTGATAGTTTTATCAGTGTGTGAACCCAGCATTACATGTGCATGTCAAACACACACACTGTATAATGTGTTTAACATAGTGCAAACTGTTGTGCAAGTACTACCAACTTCTTCTTTGTTCACCCGCTGTAAGCTCTGGTGGAAAGTCCTAATTGTTCATTCTTTATAATTTAACTGAGTTTTGCATGTATAATATATATTCATTTTACTGGGTTATTTGTGTGCAGTTGGTTGTTCCTTGCCGCTCAGGCAGATGCACTCTGACAATTAGTTGAATCTCCTATGACACTCTTGTTGGGGAGGCAGTGGGTCTATTCTTGTTTTCTCCACAATGGAGCCCCAGAACTCACACAGGGAAAAACAGGTATAACACGCTCATCAAGAATACATATGGCTGATGCCAACTAAACACACAGCCCCCTACTCCGCCCACACACACACACAAAATTTGTGCCAGCCTAAACTATGATGTTACAGATAGCACTCACGCTGATATTTGAGTGCATAAAATAAATGAAAGTGTAGCATATGTGTTAATTTTAGCAGTAATGTAGATTAAGATGGGGATCAGGCATTAGGAAGATCAAACAACATTTAAAAGTCTATGGTCAGATCATGGCATTAGGAAGATTAAACAACTTTTAAAGTTTTTGGTTAAGCACCAGCATGGTGCATGGTGGATTAACCAACGTTAAAATTTTGACAGCGTGTATCTTTCCTATACCAACATTAGGATGTGAGTGGTGGACTATCTCCTAATCCTTAAGAGAAAAATATTTTTTTTTTTTACAGCTGAAATGCTATAGAAAGATTCTCAGAATATCAAAGAAGAGAAGAAATACCGACATTTTAAAAGATCTGAACATCACAGAAGATTGGCTGTTAAAAAACAACTAGTTTTGGAGGCTGAAATATTTTGGTCATATATAACCAAACACAATGGCGGATTGAAAAAAAATGATAATAGCAGAAGGCAGGGTATCAGGACAAAGGGGCAGTAGCTGACCAATATGAAGATGGGCACAGGATATAAGTGACTCCTTGAATATGAAAGTGCATGAGGCGGGACTGCTAGTGAGAAACGTTTCTTTCAGGCAGACCGTGTTGAGAGCGACATTCTGCAAAGGACCAGCTACATGATGATAAAGACATTTGTGGAAGTCAGATAGAATTATTCCTGTGTGTATACCGAGGCTCTTTGTGGGGGACACAAGAATAGACACACAGCCTCTTCAACAAGCGTGTCGTAAGAGTTGACTAACTGTGGGCTTCCTTTGAAGTCAGAGTGCATGTGCCTGAGAGGTAAGGAAGCAACAGTCTACACACACAAAATTCAGATTTTTGTAAAACAGATGTGCATGCCATACTCAGGTTCTGGAACGAGACTAAGTCTAGAGGTGGATCAACAACCAGAACTTTCTGCTGGAGTTTACAGCCGGTGAACAGGAAGTAGAAGAAGAAAGAAATGAAATTAAAACTATTTCCAGTATCAAATACAAAAGGCAACAGAAGCTTTCATAGCATTATGAAATTTGTTGAGGGTCAAAAGAAATTAAAACTAATATAAAACTTGAAATGTTTAATTCTAATATCAAATCAGTACTGCTATATGGAGCGGAAACATGGAGAACAACTAAAACAATCACTAATAAACTACAAACATTCATTAACTGGTGCCTGCATAGAATAGACTGAATTAAATGGTACGACAGAATCACTAATACTGAGCTTTGGGAGAGAATGAAACAAGTTCCAGTGGACCAAGAGGTGAAGAAAAGACGCTGTTGAGAAAACCTGAGAACAATATAACAGAATATCTTTGCACTGGAACCCACAGGAGCACAGAAATTAAGACAGACCAAAAAACACATGGCGACAGGAGCTAGGGAGTGAAGCTAAAAAGTGGGGAGGTTATGTGGTGAACTTCATGCAATAGCAAAGGATAGAACTGGCCATGTGTTGGTTGAGGGTCTATGATCTATTGGGGGATAGAAGGCAGAAGAAGAATCTTAAAATATTTAACACTGTTAAAAAGATATTTCTGTATGGAGCTGAACCAGAGATAATTAAGTTAAGATTAATAAAATACAAAAATGGAAATTAAAGGGAATGGCAGAATCATTAACGCAGAGCTCTGGGAGTGAACTAAACTTTCTCCAGTAGATCAAGAGATGAGGGAAATTTGTTAATTATAAAAACACAAATAGAATGCACTGGAACCCACAGGGTCAAATGAATAAAGGTGGACCAAGACCACATGGAAAAGAGAATTAGATAACAAAGTGGAAAAGGTGAGGATGATGTAGCTGCATAAGACAGCAGAGGACAGAATGCTCAGTTAGCTGAAGACCTATTCTTCTTTAGGGAACAAAAGGCACAAGAAAAATCATCTACAACAGCTGCTTAAGCAAATCAAAAAACGTGAGTAGCATTCACGAATAACAGTATTATAGATATAACTTATCAGTAGATGTAAACTAATTTTTCCTTGTGTTCACCGGCTGTGAACTCTAGCCAAAAGTTCTGGTTGTTTGTCCACTTCTGGACTTCAGTCTTTTTCCAGAACTTGAGTTCTGCATGCATATCCCTTCTGTAGATCTGGTTTATCTACATGCTCTTTGCCTTTCTGGCAGTTACACTCCGAATTCAAAGGAAGCACCTATAATAAATTAACTTTTCTGACATGCTTTTGAGAGGGACACCAAGTCTCTTTCATTATACTTTCAGTTTTTACAATAGGCATTTTACCATACTTCCAGGTTTTAAAATATGTATTCTATCATCATATTTCCAGTTTTTCAATATGCATTATATTTCATTTTTGCAAAATGCATTTGATCATATTTCCAGTTTTTATAATATGCATTTTATTCCTATAATTCCAGTTTTTACAATATAAATTCTCTGATTATTTTTCCAGTTAAATTGTTCCTTTCATCTCAAATCACTTTATGTCACTACTACAAGGCGACTTGTGTGTTTTTGTCTTTTTTGCTCAGATTGAATTCTGATTACCAGTGAGTATTATAATTATAACAAATATATCTGCTCATAAACGCCACTGGCCATGAAGTATCATTGCATTACAGCTTTCAAAATCTTTATAATTATGCAGGATTAACCATTTAAAGCACATGTGAAATGTTCACTAAACTTTATACTTAAATATTAAAATCAGTACTGTTTATCACTTTAAAAAAATTTAATAATGAATCAATTTTCTTTAAATGATTTACTTACACTGGTTTCATAAACGGATGTCTGTGACAGTTCCATACTTTGACTGTGGTGTAGACAAGGCTCAAGACCAGGTTGCAAAGAAGCAGGTGTTACAGGGAGATTCTTGAATGTGATAGTAAATGGTTTGATGAACAGTTTTTCAAATGACGACCATTCTCTTGTCAAATTATGCTTTTCACTCAAAATCATTTTTTTAAATTTACGCAAACTGGTAGCAAGACTTCCCTCATGTAAAATCTTGCCTGGCTCTGCTGTCTGTACAATACTTCTGACTTCACGTACAACATCAGGTACAGAACGACCATCCACAATCAACAGCTGAGCAATGTAGCCTTTCTGTATAGGATATCCAGCTTCAAAGACTGACAGATGTGCTCTAAGATGATTATCATTTCTTGTTGCTATCCTCCAGTTGCTTAAAATCTAAATGGAATAAAATTATATAATTATGTAAATATTTAATTAAGTATAACAGTTTATAAGTATAACAGATTAACATTACATTTCACATTATTTACTAAACAGTGCGGTCTTTATTGTCACTGATAATCAAAAACTATATTTAAGAATACAAAATAAATTAAAATGTGATCGCCCATAAACACACTAATGAATGATGGTGGCAGGACAGGAGACTGTGATTGGACGGTCAGTCTCCTCCTTAGGCTGTCAGACGGTCAAGTTTAAGTAGAAGGGATGTCAGTTGTCTCCCTTGAGTATATGTTGAAGTGCGCACAGGTACACAGTGGTTTTTCTAAGCGACTTAGTATAAAGTATTAGTGTAAGTTGGTTGGTATATGACAACTGTCTACTATTTTGCTTAGGAATTGAGTTTACTGCCACAGCTAAATGTTCAGAGTGAAACCATTGCACGTAGAATGCACAATCTCGTGTGACCTATATTCAGTTTGTTGCTAATGGGGTTTGGGTTAGTACTAGTTCCAGATTTTATGGGGTCATTCAGATCGCTAAGTTGCTGTAGTATAGAGGTCCCGTCACGAGAGACTTAGTTCTAGATGTCCTGAGGTTGTTAATGTGTGTCATAAAATGACGCTGATCGGACACAGCCATGGCGACACCCCTCTCACCTGTGGAGAAGTCAACATGGCTGATCAAGTATGAATGAAATGTTGCTTAGAATGTAAACGGGCGGGGCACGACCCGTAATAGTGATAAGGACAAAAAAATTATCCATATATTCCCAGTTTTAACAATATGCATCCCCTGATTATATTTCCACTGTTTACAATATGCATTTTGTGATTAAATTTCCTATTTTTTACAATATGCATTTTATCACTATACTGCAGTTTTTTCAGTATGAACTCTTACCATATTTCCAGTTTTTACAACACAAATTCAATCATTATAATTCTAGTTTTTACAATATACAAATATTTTTACAATATGCAAACTATCACTCTATTTCAATTGTTAACAATATGTATTCTCACTAAATATCCAGTTTCTACAATATGCATTCTAGCATACTTCCAGTGTTAACAATATGCTTTCTTTTTCCTGGTTTTTAACAATAAATATCACTATATTTCCAATTTTACAATATAAGCAAAGTAAAAGTAAAGGATCCTTTTCCACGCCTTAAGGCATATAGGGCATATAGGGCTAGACCTATATTTTATAGACAAACGGCACAAGATGGGTGATGTGGTCAGCATCATGCTGGCCACCTTTACTTCCCGGGACTGCACCTGGTACCCACTCAAGGCTGGGTCAAGACCTACGAGTCAAGGTCATTTTTGAAGAAAAGTCAGGCTCCGCCAGGGAGCGAACCCACGACCCTCCGATCCATGGTGCATGTCTGCCACAGAGACTCCCAGTTTTACAATATGTATTCAATGATATTTCCAGTTTCTATAATAAACATTTTACCATTATATTTTTAGTTTTTACGATATACATTCTATCATTAAAGTTCCAGATAACCAATGTAAATGTTTACTTAAAAACTCAACAAAGGTGTCCAGGTGGTGGAGAAGCAGGTGTTACGGGAAGCTTCTTGAAGATTTAAATAAGTATAATAGTACAATGTTACATTTAGAATTATTGATACTTTTATTTTAGCTCACCACAAACAAAGGAAACCCCAGAATCCACAGAAAAGTCCAGTATTACAGTGGTGTTTGGGTTAGCACTAGGGTTAGTCTGTGTTATTTACAACTTTAAAACAACTAAAAAATTAGACTTCCTGGGGTTGCCCGTGTTTGGTGTGAGTACCCAATTATTTACTCAAATTACTTATTTAGTACAGTCTACACTGACACTGATTATCCACACAAACAAATGTAGTAAGAAATATTAAATAAATTAAAATTTTGATAATTACCAAGGTGCCCAATAAATATGGTGGTGGGCTGAAGAGGGATCTGATATATAAGTATTTTATCAGTATAGTTCCAGATTTTACAACATGCATTATAACATTATACTGCCAGTTTTTACACTATGCATTCTATCATTATATTTCCAGTTTTTACACTATGCATTCTATCATTATATTTCCAATTTTCACAATATGCATTTTGTTAATTATATTTCCAGTTTTTACAATATAGATTCTATTAATTATATTTCCAGTTTTTACAATATAGATTCTATTAATTATATTTCCAGGTTTCACAATATGCATTCTATCATATATTTGTAGTTTTTACAATCTGCATTCTACAGTACATTTGCAGTTTCTATAACATGCATATTACCTTTATATTTTCAGGTTTTTTCCCCCCTACAATATGCATTCTATCATTAAAGTTCCAGATAACCAATGTAAATTTTACTTAAAAACTCATCAAAATGTCTTCTTAAAGTCCGTGCTGTGTGGCGTTGGTAGTCATGTCTATCCACAACCTTCTGTCTCGTGTACTTTCAATAAGCTCCGATATAGATGATCCTCCATGCCATGATGTCAAATATCAAAATGTAAACAGCAATAAATTGTTTATTTTTATAAAGAAATAATATTGCAGCTGTTAAATAAATGGTGTTTTTCATCTCAAATCATTTTTGCCGCTGCTATAAAATAACATGGACGTTTTTTCTTCTTTGCTCTAATTATGCATTCTGATTACTCGTGATTTTTAAAACTATTAATCTGCTTACAATTTCTATTGGCAACAAAGTTTCACTGCATTCCAGTTTTCAATGATTATGCAACATTTATCACTAATGCAAAAGGAATTGGAAAAGTTCACTAAACTATATACTTAGACATTGAAATTAGTACTATACATAATACAAAAATAAAACACAATATTAAATAATAAATGACAGACTTACATTATTTTCACAAATGGATGCCTGTGACAGATCCACACTTTGGGTTTGTTGAATACAAGGCTCTTGACCAGATGGTGGAGAAGCAGGTGTTAAGTGGAGTCTCTTAAACGTGACAATAAATGGTTCAGTTTACAAACATTTAAATAAGTATAACAGGAAAACATTAAAGGTTCTATTTACATTTCCCAGGTCAGGATGAGAGTGACTTCCCTTGCCATTCATGACTCCTTGGATCACAGGACATCTCCTATGTTGTGGGGTATTTATGATATGGCTTGGTTTGGCGTTCCTTAGGCATTTATAATGTTTGTGGGCGGTTGTGTTGTCGTAACTGTATCTCAGGCGCCTATGTACAAGTAAAAAGTATGCACAGGGAAGTGCTGCAGCCACGAGGATTCTTGAGTATCGAATCTGGGATGTTTTTGTATTTCTATGTTGTTTTGGCTCCCCCCCCCCCCCCCCCTCTCTTGCCCAGAGAGAAAGAAAGCTCTTTCAAGGAATGTAGGAGCAGAACAATTTGCTCTTTCCATAGTTCTGAACCATCACGCAGGCAGCAGAAGTTGAAAATAATTATGAAAGTGAACTCTGAGAAGACGAGAGAAGGGAGAACAGTTAAATTCAAAAATTAACACATTGATAAAATGACAGACTTACATTAGTTTCACAAATGGCTGCCTGTGACAAATCCATACTTTGGGTGTGTTGAAGACAAGGCCCAGGTCCAGGTTGTGAAGAAGCAGTTGTGACAGGGACACTCTTGAATGTGATAGTAAATGGTTTAACGAAGAGTGTTATCAGTGACTGCCATTCTCTTGTCAAATTGTTTTTTTTATCCAAAATCAATTTTTTAAATATATGCAAATTGGTAGTAAGACTTCCCTCATGTAAAATCTTGCCTGGCTCTGCTGTCTGTACAATACTTCTGACTTCACGTACTACATCAGGTATAGAACGACCATCCACAATCAAGAGCCGACCAATGTAGCCTTTCTGTATAGGATATCCAGCTTCAAAGTCTGAGAGATATGCTCTAAGATGATTAGCATTTCTTGTTGCCATCCTACAGTCAGTTAAAATCTAAATGGAAAAAAATTATATAATTTTGTAAATATTTAATTAAGTATAACAGTTTATAAGTATCACAGTTTAACGTTAAATCTCACATTATTTACTAAACAGCGCAGTCTTTATTGTCACTGATAATCAAAAACTATATTTAAAAATAAAAATTAAAATTAAAATTTGACTGCCGAAATACACACTAATGAATGATGGTGGCAGGACAGGAGACTGTGATTGGACGGTCAGTCTCCTCCTTAGGCCGTCAGACGGTCAAGTTTAAGTAGAAGGGATGTCAGTTGTCTCCCTTGAGTATATGTTGAAGTGCGCACAGGTACACAGTGGCTTTACTAAGCGACTTAGTATAAATTATTAGTGTAAGTTGGTTGGTATATGACAACTGTCTACTATTTTGCTTAGGAATTGAGTTTACTGCCACAGCTAAATGTTCAGTGTGAAACCAAAGCACGTAGAATGCACAATCTCGTGTGACCTATATTCAGTTTGTTGCTAATGGGGTTTGGGTTAGTACTAGTTCCAGATTTTATGGGGTCGTTCAGATCGCTAAGTTGCTGTAGTATAGAGGTCCCGTCACGGGAGACTTAGTTCTAGATGTCCTGAGGTTGTTAATGTGTGTCATAAAATGACGCTGATCGGACACAGCCATGGCGACACCCCTCTCACCTGTGGAGAAGTCAACATGGCTGATCAAGTATGAATGAAATGTTGCTTAGAATGTAAACGGGCGGGGCACGACCAGTAATAGTGATAAGGACAAAAAAAATTATCCATATATTCCCAGTTTTAACAATATGCATCCCCTGATTATATTTCCACTGTTTACAATATGCATTTTGTGATTAAATTTCCTATTTTTTACAATATGCATTTTATCACTATACTGCAGTTTTTTTCAATATGAACTCATACCATATTTCCAGTTTTTACAACACAAATTCAATCATTATAATTCTAGTTTTTACAATATACAAATATTTTTACAATATGCAAACTATCACTCTATTTCAATTGTTAACAATATGTATTCTCACTAAATATCCAGTTTCTACAATATGCATTCTAGCATACTTCCAGTGTTAACAATATGCTTTCTTTTTCCTGGTTTTTACAATAAATATCACTATATTTCTAATTTTACAATATAAGCAAAGTAAAAGTAAAGGATCCTTTTCCACGCCTTAAGGCATATAGGGCATATAGGGCTAGACCTATATTTTATAGACAAACGGCACAAGATGGGTGATGTGGTCAGCATCATGCTGGCCACCTTTACTTCCCGGGACTGCACCTGGTACCCACTCAAGGCTGGGTCAAGACCTACGAGTCAAGGTCATTTTTGAAGAAAAGTCAGGCTCCGCCAGGGAGCGAACCCACGACCCTCCGATCCATGGTGCATGTCTGCCACAGAGACTCCCAGTTTTACAATATGTATTCAATGATATTTCCAGTTTCTATAATAAACATTTTACCATTATATTTTTAGTTTTTACGATATACATTCTATCATTAAAGTTCCAGATAACCAATGTAAATGTTTACTTAAAAACTCATCAAAGGTGTCCAGGTGGTGGAGAAGCAGGTGTTACGGGAAGCTTCTTGAAGATTTAAATAAGTATAATAGTACAATGTTACATTTAGAATTATTGATACTTTTATTTTAGCTCACCACAAACAAAGGAAACCCCAGAATCCACAGAAAAGTCCAGTATTACAGTGGTGTTTGGGTTAGCACTAGGGTTAGTCTGCGTTATTTACAACTTTAAAACAACTAAAAAATTAGACTTCCTGGGGTTGCCCGTGTTTGGTTTGAGTACCCAATTATTTACTCAAATTACTTATTTAGTACAGTCTACACTGACACTGATTATCCACACAAACAAATGTAGTAAGAAATATTAAATAAATTAAAATTTTGATAATTACCAAGGTGCCCAATAAATATGGTGGTGGGCTAAAGAGGGATCTGATATATAAGTATTTTATTAGTATAGTTCCAGATTTTACAACATGCATTATAACATTATACTGCCAGTTTTTACACTATGCATTCTATCATTATATTTCCAGTTTTTACAATATGCATTCTATCATTATATTTCCAATTTTCACAATATGCATTTTGTTAATTATATTTCCAGTTTTTACAATATAGATTCTATTAATTATATTTCCAGTTTTTACAATATAGATTCTATTAATTATATTTCCAGGTTTCACAATATGCATTCTATCATATATTTGTAGTTTTTACAATCTGCATTCTACAGTACATTTGCAGTTTCTATAACATGCATATTACCTTTATATTTTCAGGTTTTTTTCCCCCTACAATATGCATTCTATCATTAAAGTTCCAGATAACCAATGTAAATGTTTACTTAAAAACTCATCAAAATGTCTTCTTAAAGTCCGTGCTGTGTGGCGTTGGTAGTCATGTCTATCCACAACCTTCTGTCTCGTGTACTTTCAATAAGCTCCGATATAGATGATCCTCCATGCCATGATGTCAAATATCAAAATGTAAACAGCAATAAATTGTTTATTTTTATAAAGAAATAATATTGCAGCTGTTAAATAAATGGTGTTTTTCATCTCAAATCATTTTTGCCGCTGCTATAAAATAACATAGACGTTTTTTTTTCTTTGCTCTAATTATGCATTCTGATTACTCGTGATTATTAAAACTATTAATCTGCTTACAATTTCTATTGGCAACAAAGTTTCACTGCATTCCAGTTTTCAATGATTCTGCAAGATTTATCATTAATACAAAAGAAATTGGAAAAGTTCACCAAACTATATACCTAGACACTGAAATCAGTACTATACATAATACAAAAATAAAACACAATATTAAATAATAAATGACAGACTTACATTATTTTCACAAATGGATGCCTGTGACAGATCCACACTTTGGGTTTGTTGAATACAAGGCTCTTGTCCAGGTGGTGGAGAAGCAGGTGTTAAGTGGAGTCTCTTAAACGTGACAATAAATGGTTCATTTTACAAACATTTAAATAAGTATAACAGGAAAACATTAAAGGTTCTATTTACATTTCCCAGGTCAGGATGAGAGTGACTTCCCTTGCCATTCATGACTCCTTGGATCACAGGACATCTCCTATGTTGTGGGGTATTTATGATATGGCTTGGTTTGGCGTTCCTTAGGCATTTATAATGTTTGTGGGCGGTTGTGTTGTCGTAACTGTATCTCAGGCGCCTATGTACAAGTAAAAAGTATGCACAGGGAAGTGCTGCAGGCACGAGGATTCTTGAGTATCGAATCTGGGATGTTTTTGTATTTCTATGTTCTTTGGCTCCCCCCCCCCCCCTCTTGCCCAGAGAGAAAGAAAGCTCTTTCAAGGAATGTAGGAGCAGAACAATTTGCTCTTTCCATAGTTCTGAACCATCACGCAGGCAGCAGAAGTTGAAAATAATTATGAAAGTGAACTCTGAGAAGACGAGAGAAGGGAGAACAGTTAAATTCAAAAATTAACACATTGATAAAATGACAGACTTACATTAGTTTCACAAATGGCTGCCTGTGACAAATCCATACTTTGGGTGTGTTGAAGACAAGGCCCAGGTCCAGGTTGTGAAGAAGCAGTTGTGACAGGGACACTCTTGAATGTGATAGTAAATGGTTTAACGAAGAGTGTTATCAGTGACTGCCATTCTCTTGTCAAATTGTTTTTTTTATCCAAAATCAATTTTTTAAATATATGCAAATTGGTAGTAAGACTTCCCTCATGTAAAATCTTGCCTGGCTCTGCTGTCTGTACAATACTTCTGACTTCACGTACTACATCAGGTATAGAACGACCATCCACAATCAAGAGCCGACCAATGTAGCCTTTCTGTATAGGATATCCAGCTTTAAAGTCTGACAGATGTGCTCTAAGATGATTAGCATTTCTTGTTGCCATCCTACAGTCAGTTAAAATCTAAATGGAAAAATTTTTATATAATTTTGTAAATATTTAATTAAGTATAACAGTTTATAAGCATTACAGTTTAACGTTAAATTTCACATTATTTACTAAACAGTGCAGTCTTTATTGACACTGATAATCAAAAAATATATTTAAGAATACAAAATTAATTAAAATTTGACCGCCCAAATACACACAAATAAATGATGGTGGCCGGACAGCAGACTGTGATTGGACAGTCAGTCTCCTCCTTAAACTGTCAGACGGTAAAGTTTAAGTAGAAGGGATGTCAGTTGTCTCCCTTGAGTATATGTTGAAGTGCGGACAGGTACACAGTGGCTTTTCTGAGCAACTTAGTATAATGTATTAGTGTCTGTTGGTTGGTATATGACAGCCATCTAGGACTTTGCTTAGGAACTGAGTTTATTGCCATAGCTAAATGTTCAGTGTTCCGAGTTCAGAATGTAGAATGCATTATCTCGTGTGACCTATGTTCAGTGTGTCGCAAATGGGGTTTGGGTTAGGCCTAGTTCTTGATTTTATGGGGTGGTTAAAATCGCTAAGTTGCTGTAGTATAGAGGTCCCATCACTGGGGACTTAGTTCTGTATGTCCTGAGGTTATTAATGTGTGTCATAAAATGATGCTGATCGGACACAGCCATGGCGACACCCCTCTCACCTGTGGAGAAGTTGATGCAGCTGATTAAGTATGAATAAAACGTTGCTTAATGTGTAAATGGGCGGGGCAGGGCCCGTAATAGTGATAAGGACCAAAAAAATATACATATATTTCCAGTTTTTAACAATATGTATCCCCTGATTATATTTACACTTTTTACAATATGCATTTTATCACTATATTGCAGTTTTTTCAATATGCATTCTTCTATATTTCCAGTTTTTACAACACAAATTCAATCATTATAAATCTAGTTTTTACAAAGTACAAATATTTTTACAATATGCAAACTATCACTCTATTTCAATTGTTTACAATATGTATTCTATCACTAAATATCCAGTTTATACTATATACATTCTAGCATACTTCTAGTGTTTACAATATGCTATCTTTTTCTCAGTGTGTAAAAAATATCACTATACTTTCAATTTTACAATATGTATTCTATGATATTTCCAGTTTCTATAATAAGCATTTTACCATTATATTTTTAGTTTTTACAATATACATTCAATCATTATAGTTCCACATAACCAATGTACATGTTTACTCAAAAACTCATCAAAGGTGTGCAGGTGGTGGAGAAGCAGGTGTTACGGGAAGCTTCTTGAAGATTTAAATAAGTATAACAGTACAATGTTACATTTAGAATTATTGATACTTTTATTTTAGCTCATCCCAAACAAAGGAAACCCAAGAATCCACAGAAAAGTCAAGTATTACAGGGGTATTGGGGTTAGCACTAGGGTTAGTCTGCATTATTTACAACTTTAAAACAACTATAAAATTAGACTTCCTGGGGTTGCCCGTGTTTGGTGTGAGTACCAAATTATTTACTAAAATTACTTATTTAGTACAGTCTACACTGACACTGACTATCCACACACACACATGCACACACACACAAATGTAGTAAGAAATATTAAATAAATTAAAATTTGGATTATTACCAAGGTGCCTAATAAATATGGTGGTGGGCTGAAGAGGGATCTCATATATAAGTATTTTATTAGTATAGTTTCAGTTTTTACAATATGCATTCTATCATTAAATTTCCAGTTTTTACAATATGCATTCTATCATTATATTTCCAGTTTTTACAATATGCATTCTATCATTATATTTCCAGTTTTCACAATATGCATTCTATTAATTATATTTCCAGTTTTTACAATACGAATTTTATCATTATATTTTTAGGTTTCACAATATGCATTCTATCATATATTTGCAGTTTTTACTATATGCATTCTACCGTACATTTGCAGTTTCTATTACATGCATTTTACCGTTATATTTTCAGGTTTTTTTTTAACAATATGCATTATATCATTAAAGTTCCAGATAACCAAAATAAATGTTTACTAAAAACTTATCAAAATATCTTCTAATAGTCTGTGCTGTGTAGCGTTGGTAGTCATGTCTATCCACAACTTTCTGTCTCGTGTATTTTCAATAAGCTCCGATATAGATGATCCTCCATGCCATGATGTCAAATATCAAAATGTAAACAGCAATAAATTGTTTATTTTTATAAAGAAATAATAATGCAGCTGTTAAATAAATGGTGTTTTTCATATCAAATCATTTTTGCCGCTGCTATAAAATAACATGGACGTTCTTTCTTCTTTGCTCTGATTATGCATTCTGATTACTCATGATTATTAAAACTATTAATCTGCTTACAATTTCTATTGGCAACAAAGTTTCACTGCATTCCAGTTTTCAATGATTATGCAAGATTTATCATTAATACAAAAGAAATTGGAAAAGTTCACCAAACTATATACCTAGACATTGAAATCAGTACTATACATAATAAAAAAATAAAACACAATATCTATATATATAAAAATCAATGTTTGTGTGTTTGTTTGCCCCCTATAGACTCGGAAACTACTGAACCGATTTAGCTGAAATTTTCAGGATATGTTTGTTTTGATACCGGATGTTGAACCATCATGGTTTGAAATTCAACCTGTCACTGTTAGAGATAGGTGACCACAATTTAAGCCATAATATTCGAAACTAATATTTATAATTTTAGTGATTTCTAATTATAGCCACGTTAGTAATTGCGCATGCGCCATGCAGCCAACACCTCCTCTAATACATAGAGTAGATCGTGGTACAGCAAACAAGACTATATCTAAATCTGTGCAGGCAGTGATTGCCACAATAACTATATTAGACACGATTTCTATTTTTTTTTTTTTTTTTCAACATCCTTCGATGAGTTGAAAAGTAGCCGATGGATTGGTAGGGAAAAAGAGGGGGGGGGGGGCATCAGGGACTATCTCGACGTCTGCGCAGACATTGACTGCGACGTGTTAGACACGTGCAATTTCTTTTGTTGTACCGTTTCATTAATATATTTGGAATATCTGTCTATGAGAAAACAATTGCCTGCTGTTTTGAGTTGTGTTATAATCGAGACACTGCATTAGGGACACACATCTAAAATAGTTATGTTCTCTTTGCGTTATTACTCCGATAGAGTGGTTGCTTGGTCGAATGGTTAGAACACTCGGCTCTTGAGAGGGAGACCAGGGTTCGAATCGGCAGTAGTTTTTTTTTTTTTACTTGGGGCCAAAATAAAATCCTCACGTCGTGGCGACAGCACTAGCCATATGGCTCTTAATGATATATATTTAAAAAAAAAAAAAAAAAAACAAGGACAGGTTTGTGGGTAAACCAGTTGATAATTAAATTTGACCATTTCACACACTTATAATTTCATTTTAAATTTTTCGCTGAAATTTCATAGCTTTATATTTATTTTCATTAAGATTTAATTATTTCATCTGCGTTGGAATTTTTCCTGTTTTAATTGCTTTTCAATTGTTTTTTCCCCCCCCCCCCTCTCAACTACTTCGATGAGGAGAAAAAGTAGTCGGTGAATTTGGGGGGAGGGGGGGGGGGCAGACTGATTACTGAGAGAGCTTTAAGTCACAGTAATTGCTTTACCCACTGAAAGTAGCAGCAGCAGTAGTAGTTGTGGTTGGGCGGTTACACCGTAGTGCTCTCATGTAAAGACCGCCGGTAAGGTTATGGCATTCTTCTGTCGGGGAGCGAAATTATACATCCTAACCTGACCAGTCCGTGGCGACAGCACTAGCCATGCGGCGCCAAATCTTCTGGCTCACAACTCCCTGTCTACTCCGATGGTAAAACAGATAGCAGTGACATTATTTTAGCTACTGTGGTGGTGGTCATGGTAGTACTAGTACTTGAAGGATGATGCGGTAAATATTACATTAGCCCCATTCACTACCTATTACAGTTTCTGCTCCCAATTTAGTCCGGATGGAAAGGGATGTCAATGTCAGTTACACCAAAAAGAATATCGCCAGGTGATGATTTTTCAATCCTTGGAAGAGGAAGAGAGCAGTAGTCGGTGGAAGAGGGAAGGGGAGAGGGTAATGACTGAAATTAAAGAGAACTTGAAGAGCTTTACACATGATTTTTAAGTTCTCATTACTTACTTAAATTGTTTATATTTTACTAACGCTACTTTCGCAATTCTAATTTTTGTACGACTTACTTTGTTATTTACAAGTACAGTCGTAGCTTTACTTATGTCTCCTATAAAAATACAAACAGCTTTATCATGTGATAACCAAATAACCACTTTTTTTACTGTGCTAATAGCACCATTTAAACGACCACTAATATAAAGACACAATTATATGGTGCGTGTTCTAAAGTTGGAAAACCAGACTATCTCTATATGAATGTGCAGAGAATGATTGTGACATTAACTATATTAGACAGGTGTGATTTCCATTGTCTTTCTTTTCCAAAAACCTTTGATGAGGGAGAGAGTAGTAGGTGGATTTAGTTGTGGGGGAGGGGGGGGGATCAAAGACTATCTCTATATCTGAGCAGACAATGATTGTATTAGACACGTGCGATTTCTATTTCTTTCATTTCCATTTAGCCAAACTATGCCACAGCAACGCGTGGCCGGGTACAGCTAGTTAAATAATAAATGACAGATTTACATTATTTTCACAAATTGATGCCTGTGACAGATCCACACTTTGGGTTTGTTGAATACAAGGCTCTTGTCCAGATGGTGGAGAAGCAGGTGTTAAGTAGAGTCTCTTAAACGTGACAATAAATGGTTCAGTTTACAAACATTTAAATAAGTATAACAGTTTAACATTAAAAGTTCTATTTACATTTCCCAGGTCAGGATGAGAGTGACTTCCCTTGCCATTCATGACTCCTTGGATCACAGGACCTTTCCTGTGTTGTGGGGTATTTATGATATGGCTTGGTTTGGCGTTCGCTCGGTATTAATAATGTTTGTGGGAGGTTGTGTTGTCGTAAGTGTATCTCAGGCGCCTATGCACAAGTAAGAAGTTCTGCATAGGGAAGCGTTGCAGGCACGAGGATTCTTGAGTATCGAATCTGGGATGCTTTTTTATTTCTATGTTTGTTGGTGGTGGCTTCCTCCCTCCCTCCCCCCCCCCCCCCATCCAGCCACTGCGCCGAGAGAAAGAAAGCTCTTTCAAGGAATGTAGGAGCAGAACAATTTGCTCTTTCCATAGTTCTGAACCATCATGCAGGCAGCAGAATTTGAAAATAATCATGGAAGTGAACGCTGAGAAGACGAGAGAAGAGGAAACAGTTAAATTCAAAAATTAATACATTGATAAAATGACAGACTTACATTAGTTTCACAAATGGCTGCCTGTGACAAATCCATACTTTGGGTGTGTTCAAGACAAGGCCCAGGTCCAGGTTGTGAAGAAGCAGTTGTGACAGGGACACTCTTGAATGTGATAGTAAATGGTTGAAGGAAGAGTGTTATAAGTGATGGCCATTCTCTTGTCAAATTGTTTTTTTTATCCAAAATCAATTTTTTAAATATATGCAAATTGGTAGTGAGAGTTCCCTCATGTAAAATCTTGCCTGGCTCTGCTGTCTGTACAATACTTCTGACTTCACGTACTACATCAGGTACAGAACGACCATCCACAATCAACAGCTGACCAATGTAGCCTTTCTGTATAGGATATCCAGCTTCAAAGACTGACAGATGTGCTCTAAGATGATTAGCATTCCTTGCTGCCATCCTCCAGTCAGTAGACAACTTATATACCAAATCTATATAGAAAATAATAAATATAATTAATTAAATTATATTAATTATATAAATTACAACTTATAAGTAAACTCGTGCACAATCAAATTAAATCAAATGAATTATAATTAATATAATTATAATATTTTAATAATAATCAACTTTCTAAACAAAATAAGCACCTCCAACTACACTAAATTTTTTAAACTACCAATACTAACACTAATAATATCAGTGATAAATAGTAACCCAATACTATTATAGTAGATTTTTTTTTTTTTACATTTCAGTCTGGGTGCTGGGGAGGGGTCAACAGATGTTGTGAAATAGGAACAGTTCTTCATTTACAATGATAGGTCCTCGTGTGGGTTCTGGGGCCATAATATGGGGAAAGCAAGAATAGACCCACTGCCTACCCAAAAGCATGTCGTAAGAGTCGACTGATTGAAAGCTTCCTTTAAAGTCGGAGTGCACATGCCTGAGAGGCAAGGAACCAGCAGTCAAATTCAGATCTGTCAAACGGATGCATACGCAAAACTCAGGATCTGTAACAGAACTGCAGCCTAAAAGTGGACGAACAACCAGAACTTTCCGCAGGAGTTTACAGCTGGTGAATGCGAAGAAGAAGAAGACAATGATAGGTTATGGCTTAATAAAGGCTATAATGGTTACAGATTTTTAAAAATATTAAATAGCTATAAATTTTTATTTAAGTGTATTTAGGGACTTAACCAAGTAACTAAATTAAAATATCTGGGAACAATTATATCATAAGATGGAAAATGTGTGACAGAGATTAAAAGCTGAATAGGTCAAGCAAAGGCTGCATTTCAGAAAATGAAAAATATCTTATGCAATAAATCGCTTTCATTTAGTGTCAGAGGGTGCTAAAATGTTACATAGAACCTGTTCTGCTGTATGGCAGCGAATCTTGGAATGTCACTGAACAAGAAGAATTTGGAAGCAACAGAGATGTTTCTGAGAAGAATGTTAGGAATACCTTAGTCGGCCAGAGTAACTAACAACGATTGCTTGAAAGAGGCTAATGAAAGTAGATCTCTGTATACAACAATAAGAAAGAGACAAACACTGTTCTTTGGCCACGTAATGAAAAGAGAGACACTGAAGAACAAGGTGAAAACTGGAATGATCAGTGGAAAAAAGGGTAGAGGCAGACCAAGAGAGATGATGCTGGTTGGGCTGAAACGATGGCATGGAGGGATATCATCAAGAAAGCTTTTCCAGTCAACCAGGGATCATGATCTGTAGAGAGGCATGAGCGCCTTCACCAGTTGGCAGACCACATGATGATGATGATGATGGAAATATATATGTGTATGGAGATTATTTAAACTCACCCTAGCAAAGGACTACAGATAAGCAGCACCAGATTTCAAAAAAAAAGATACATAAACAAACCTGACAATCATGTGACAGGATAACTTATAATCAGATAGATCACATTTTAATAAATAATAAAAATGCATCAAACATACTACAGGTTAGGAGCTACAGAGGAGCTGAGTGTCATAGTGGCCACTACCTGGTTGGTGCAAAATTAAAAATCTAGTTAAACAGATCCTTCCACACCAAGTTGCATAGTTCACATCTAGAGTAAATAGAGAAAGATTACAAGACACATCCATATTGGAGAAATTTGCAGATGAATTAAAACATAAATTGAAATTTCACATATTCTGTCAGAGGAAGACGACCAAACCTGGATGGATATTAGGAATATAACTCAAACCACTGTAGAAGAATGTCTTCATGTCTCAACCATAAACAGAAAGAACAAATGATGCAATACAAAATGTGAAGAAGCAGTCAGTAAGAAAAAACATGCCAGGCAGATTTGGCTAAATGATACTAGTAACATAAGAAATGTAGAAAAATATAGAACAGAATGTAAAGAAGCTACAAAAGTAATTAGGCACCAAAAGCGAGAATACATGAACAACCATCAGCTAACCAACAGAACAACGAATTCAGAAAGTTTTATTTTAAAGAACTGAATGATGTAAAACGAGGACATCAACAAAGCATTTATAGTTTAAAAGATCACAATAGGAACATGATAAATAATAATGAGGAAATATGTAACAGATAGAAGGAATACTTTGCTGAATTGTTAAACTGTGAAACTCCACTCAATACTTATCCACAGGAAGAGATATAACATGTGAACCGAATACTGAAGAGTCTGATTTTGAAGAAGTACTGTGTGTATGTCACAAAACAGTTTAAAAACAATAAAGCAACTGGTGCTGATT
Source organism: Candidula unifasciata (assembly GCA_905116865.2). Taxonomy (NCBI): domain Eukaryota; kingdom Metazoa; phylum Mollusca; class Gastropoda; order Stylommatophora; family Geomitridae; genus Candidula; species Candidula unifasciata. The sequence goes on from CAJHNH020000679.1 coordinate 27,087, forward strand.
GAATTGCAGCTGAACTTTTAAAAGAAAGTGGTCCTGCATTACATGTAAAGATATATGAAATAATAAAACTAGTTGGGAAGATGGAAAAATTACTGCATGAATGGAAAGTGTCTTTATTAATACCCATTTTAAAGAAAGGAGACAAGTATAAGTGTGAAAGTTATAGAGGAATATCACTATTATCAACAAGCTATAATATACAAAAAGCTATAAGATACTATCGGCAGTGCTGCTAAACAGGCTAAAACCATACGTCAAAGACATATTGGGAGATTACCACGCTGGTTTCTGACAGAATAGATCAACAATAGGTCAGATATTCATTTTACGGAAAATAGCAGAGCAAAATTGGAAATACAGAAAAGATGTACATAATGCTCATCAGACTGCTGTTGGATATGCAGATAGAGACAAAGTTGGTCAACTGGATCGCAGCAGCGTTTTTTGAAAGAACAGTGTCGCTTCGATGTGGTAAATGGGCATCCGAACCTCAACGAGTCCTAATGGGTCTGCCACAGGGATCACCACTGTCGCCTGTGCTCTTCAATGTGTACACAGCAGGAGTCACTAGTGCACAACGCGTAGGTCTAGGTAGAACAATGTCGTATGCAGATGATATTCTTGTTTACCGTCGAGGTAAAAACAGGCAGGAAATTACAACCACACTACAACACGAACTGGACAGACTTAGTGAGTGGTGCCAGGAATCAAGAGCTCATGTGAACCCGTCCAAAGCCTCCTTAACATGGTTCTCTCTAAATACTCACATCGTCAATACACCAACGCCAGTCATAAGCATATGTGGTGTGGACATCGAGAGAACGGACACCATGAAATACCTGGGTATGACATTTGACAGATGCTTGTCATACAAATGCCACGTAGACAACGTCATACTTAGAGCCAGAAAAGGTCTGACAGCACTCAAGGTGCTAGCAGCAGCTGATATTGAACAACGCCTACTTTTCCTTCTCTATCAAGGGCTTGTGCTTAGCGTCATTGACTATGGTCTTGGCCTCCTCACTGTCAGCAAAACCCAGCTAGAAAGACTGGACCGAGTACAAAATGAGGCCATGAGACTCATACTCGGCTGCACAAAAGACACCTCCTGCAACGCCATGCGTTATGTCCTGGGTTTGCCGACGATGACTAGTAGATACAAAGTGGCACAAGTCAAGGCTTACATGAGGGTATCGGCAGACGCTAACCACCCATTGCACAAAGCTATATACGACACAAAAGGAACGCGTCTCAAAAGAGGCCGCTCTTGGATGGCAAAGGCTGAGAATTTGATCCAGCAGGTATGTGACCTACGCGTTATCAGGCACGGAAAAGAATGGATGAATACACCAGTAGACATGCATGGCATCTCTAAGGTTGTCATCACACTAGGAAGGTACTGTCGGGATCAGATTCCTGCGGCCATAGACACAAAAGTAAGGGAACTGATAGATCAGCATTCAGACCCAGAAGATATCATCATCTACACAGATGGGTCCGTGAAGCGCGGATCAAGGTCAGCATGGGCATACACAGCGCAAAGAAGGGGGAAAACAATACATGAAGATAGCGGCGCTTACCAGACAACCACGTCAAGCATGACCATGGAAATAGCCGCTGCTTCTAGAGCTTTAGCATGGGTATCCGAGCAAACCGCCACACAAGCAGTAATTGTCTCAGACTCAATGAATATGCTTCAGAAAATAGCAACTGGCAGTATGCGCTCTGAATGGATAGAAAGCATTCGGAAATCGCACTTAACTTCCGTAACCTGGATCTACACACCGGGTCATGCGGGCGTAAAGGGAAATGAGCGAGCGGACCAACTGGCAAGCACAGCACTAATGATTGCGGGAAAAAGCATGGACAGAGCAGATATCGTTAACGCTGTACGTACTGGGCTAGTGGATAATATCGAATCCCTGACACTAACACGATTGCGTGACATGGGAGTTAAGCATGGTGAAGCACGTCTTTGCCGTCTGCGAGGCCGAGAAAGGAGACAATATAACCAGCTTCTCATGGGGACAATTAGTAGAAGTACTTTGGAGTGGCTGCTGCTTCGGAGGACTGCGCACGCATGGGTATGCCCAATGTGCAGTGACGTCGATTGTGATAACAAAACACAAAATAACATTTTGTAGGAAGTCGGCATTCCGAAACCCAAGTTCAAGGTGTCTCCTTCGTGCCAAAGAACTGCATGGCTGTTGGGTGAACAGTCGTTAACGAAGGCAGTCAGGTCGTTGTAAGGGCGACGCCTGCTAGTGGATGTAATGTCCTAAGTCCCTTTCCCAGCTAATAGTGAGGGTACTGCTGGGGTGACCATTTGTTAACCCCTCACATAATGCTTCAAGTCACAGTGGACGCTAGGCACGGCCACTTTTTTTTTTTTTTTTTTTAGCCGTGGCAGTTCTGCCAGGCGGTGGCCGTTGCATTTTTGCTCCATTTGTAGACTGGAAGGATATGGTTTCGTCACCCAGCTTCTGAGTTGAGTGCATGGTGTGACACTGTGAGCTACGAGTGTTTTTCGTTGGCACAGGAGCGGAGCAACAATGGGGTGACCCGTTTGCTATGATGCTGAAACTAGGATTACCAGATTACCAGAATGTTTCTGTGGATTTTAAAAAGGCATATGATAGTGTACATAGAAACAGTTTATGGAATGCTATGAAGGACTTTAGAATAACAAAGAAGTTAATTACCATGACCAAACTATGTATGGAAGACACTTATAATACAGTTATATATAAACGCAGAAAGTCAGACCATTTTGAAATAACATCTGGTTTAAAGCAAGGTGATGCTCTGTCCCCACTTTTCAACTTGGCCCTGGAGAAATTATGAGAAAATTAAAACAAGAGTGGACTATAGGAGAAACTATAAGAATACTTGGATATGCTGATGACATTGATATCGTTGGAGAAAATGAACTGGAAACTGTTAAAACACTGAGTGTTTTAAAAGAATGAGCTCAGAAAATTGGACTAGTTATCAATCAAGATAAGACAGAACATATGTTGATAACTAGACAGGGAAAGAATATAAACTCCTGCCACATACAAGATAATATGAAAATGATACGAATGGAAACATATAAGTACTTGGGTACAAACTTCAACTGCTCCAACGTGCTGAGAGAAGAAATACAATCTGAAAATAAAGTACACTTTGCCCTTCAACATCTGCTAAAGTCAAAGTGTCTGTCTAGCAACACCAAGATCAAAATATATAAAATGTTGATAAGATCAGTCGTTTTATAAGGCTCTGAAACTTGGAGCACAACTTAGAAAGATATAGCCTTAATACAGGTTTTCGAAAACAGAGTCTTACGACGAATCTTTGGATCCATCAAAGATGCAAACAGCAGGTAATGGAGAGTGAGAAGCAAAAATGAAATTCACAATCTGTTTAAATCACCAGTGATCACTAACATCAAGAGAACTAACAGACTGAAATGGTTGGGGTATATTGAAAGAATGTCAGATGACAGAGAAGTAAAAACTGTATAGACAAGGGAGATGAATGGTCGTAAACCCCGAGGTAGAACAAGAAGATGACGGAGAGATAATATCCAGACAGACCTGCAAGCACTTGGTGTCACCAACTGAAAAAAGAAAGTCAACCATAGAGATGAATTGAGGCAGGTGATATATTCAATGAGTATGATCCGGAGGGTTCAGGCAGGTTCAGTGCGAAGACAATGGCTTGAATCATTACAGAAGTCCACTGTCCGTGGAGTCCCCTTTATTTTTGTTCCGGGACACGCAGGCGTCGATGGAAATGAAAGAGCTGACAGGTTGGCTGGATCCGCTATAACTACCGACGGTCAGCCTATGGATCATGCTGATATTATCAATGCCCTCAGAGAAATGGGAAGGATAGACGACTTTGGTGGCAGTGAATCCACATCACTCGCCAGAATGGCAGACTTGGGAATTAAGATCGGCACAGCAAAAAACGAGACGCACACCAGCTACGCCAGAAGACTTGTTAATCAACATAGAACTGGTACTATTAGCCATCGGACGTTGGGGTTCATACTGAGGGGAGGATCTGAGCACCTATGGACATGTCCGGAGTGCAATGAGGATAACCCAACTAACTAACTAACTAACTGAGGCAGGTGATATCTGCAGCAATGAACCTCAAGTGCTCAGAATGCTGAAGAAGAAGAAGGTGGTATATTATACAGCCACAAATTACATGTGATTCAGGCCCTGTCAGGGTTTTTCTGCCATAATATGTGACCGTTATTCGGAGGACAGCCCAATTTCACTAGCTAACGTAACAAAAACAGGCTATCCTCCAAATAACGGTAGGTAAAGATGTTAGCCGCAAAATATTCTTTCGAGCCACAGTCCCGTGACCTAATTTGCAGTTCTCTGGCGACCTAATTTGCAGCTCTCCTGAGGTTTTCCGTCGACTACCGCTACCGCCACGAGTGGATTGTTGCTAAACTTGATGACTAGGACCCACAAGCAGCAGCTTCCGCATCTCCTGAAGGATTGCTCAGGAGTCCTAGCCGTCTAGTTTAGCAAAACCGCAGGAGAACCGCAAATTAGGTCACGTAACTGTGACTCAAAAGGATAATTTGCGACCCCCATCTTTACCGACCATTTTTCGGAGGATAGCCCAAAAAACAATATAAAATAAATGGGCTATCCTCCGACGAACGGTCGGTAAAGATGGCGGCCGCAAAATATCCTTTCGAGTCACAGTCACTTGACTTAATTTGCGGTTCTCTAGCGGCTACCGCCACGTGTCCCAGACGCCGCTCACGTGGGGTGGGGGTGGGGGGCTAAACTAGATGGATAGGACCCACGAGCAGCAGCGTGCGCAATTAAGTCACGTAACTGTGGCTCGAAAGGATATTTTGTGCCCGCCATCTTTACCTACCGTTAATTGAAGGATAGCCAATAAATGGGCTCTCCTTTAAATAATGGTCGCTAGCTGGAAGGCGACGGCCGCTTAGTCGGAGTTCTGTCCCCAGACTGCAGTGCATTTACGGAGTGGAAAACAGGGAACGAAACAAATGATAGTTACCTGTCATCCTAGGGTTAGGCTTAGAGTTTGGGTTAGGATTTGGGGTAGGGTTAGGGTTAGGGTAAGTGTTTGGGCTAGGCGTAGGGTTAGGGGTAACCCTAACCCTATGATGACAGTAAGGCACTGCACGCTGTCTATCGCCAACACACAGTAATTATGTCACTTGTTTCGTTCCCTCTAGTCCACTCCATAATGCGTCGCAAGAAGCGGTAATTAAACGCGGTTACTAAATTGAGTCGCAGCCGTCGCAAGAAGCAGTAATTGAGCGCGGTCGCTAAATTGAGTCGCAGCCGTCGCAAGAAGCAGTAATTGAATGCGGTCGCTAAATTGAGTCGCAGCACGTGGTCTACGAGAGAATTGCATCGGAAGAACGCGGTCGCTACTGTCAGTCGCAGCGCGTGGTCTAGCTCTAGCAGCCATGTCGACCTCATTTTGCCTTTTGATTCATGACTTGTCCGCTCCATAATTGCACTGCAGCCAGGGGACTGAACTCCGACTAAGCGGCCGTCGCCTTCCAGCTAGCGACCGTTGTTTAAAGGAGAGCCGTGTGAGAGCCATGTTAATTCACTTTAATTAATTGTACTCACAAGTAAGAAAAGAACTGACGTAGAAATCTGAATAGAACCGTGCACGATTGGTTAATTTTTTCAAGACCTATCTAATTATGTAAATGCATTGTTTAATTACAATGGAATGTTTCAGAGTACCCAAATGTTACAGTACAATTCCTTTGAAATAACTCTGACGCCATATTTGTTTTTGACGCAATTCCGCGTCCGTTATATAATCACAATCAGGGTTGCCAACTCAGAATTACAAATTGGCCAAACACTGGCCAGAAAAGGTTACCCCCTTTTTTTCCCCAACTCTCCAAGCCAGTATGAACATTGTTATTTAATAAATAGTTCGTTGTTCATTTAAAGATTATCTTCACTGCACATTGGACATGACCATAAGTGCTCCGATCTCCTCCTCGGTGTGTGTTTTTAGGCTAACAACACCCATTCTGTTTTAGCTGATATAGCGACGGGTGGTTCCCACATGGTTTTCCTGTCTAGCGACTCCAAAGGTACACCCAGGGTATGCAGTGTATTCGTAAAGAATTATTTTCCACGAAACTAAAAGCCTCACAGCGTTTTGTCTTTCGTATGTCATTGGTGATGTCTCTCCTGTCCATAGATGGCATTTCCCTGATAGTCGTACTGCCAGCCAAGGCGTCTGCTCTCTTATCGCCTTTCACACCAGCTTGCCCGGGGGGGGGGGGGGTGAAAGTGATTTTGTGAAACACTGCGTGCTGTATCAGATGCAGCCATTGTTTCCGTATGTGCCTTGATATTCTGTAGCATGCTCATTACGTCGCTGAGAAAGCATGCATTGGTGAATTCCAGAGTTTTCAGCTATTGGTTTCAGCCTTTGTCACAGCCATGACTCCCATTGTTATGCTGCTACTGGTAGAATCAAAGGCTCCACTGTCATCTTGGATTTGTTGTTTCCTCTTTGGTTCTTGCCGTGAAAGCCGGCGCACTTCGCTTCTGGCGAATCACATAACTATATGTATACATAACAGCATCCCCCTTTGATGCGTGTTGCTCTACCAACGCTTTCTCTTCTGCATCAACTATTGGTGGCATCAAAGAACACTTTGGTTTCTTTTAGCCAGTTATTTTGGCTAAGAAATGTTAATTGCACCAAAAGTAGTGGCTTGGACCTGTACTCTAGTACCTAGTGAGGGTGGTTAAGGAGGGGGCTAGTGTGCACTATACTCACCCACAAACAAAAATTTGGGCCATATCAAGTGCCACGGCGGACCGGAAAGAATAGTAGTCTCACATGGTATAGTGCCAGAAATGAGGGACAGAGATCGACCTTGCACGAAGGATATACGTGACACCTTGGGTAGGCAAGTGCACAAGGTGGGAGATCTGGTGAGAGATCCAGTTTCTTTCATGTAGACTGTGATGAGAGCAACTTTTTGCAAAGGATCTGCTACATGATAATGAGTGATTAGTAGGGCTGTACCGAATAGTGATTTTCACTATTCGGCCGAATACGAATAGCTGGACCCACTATTCGGCCGAATACGAATACGAATAGTGAATCATCATCATCATGTACTTTGCCGGCTGGCATGGGCGATTATGCCTCGCCACAATCTGCGATCTCCTGCAGCACGTATTAGTTCGTGTGCTGACACACCACCATGAAAAAACTTCGTTCCATGTTGTCAGCATTTTTGTCTCACTGGAGGTATTTCCAGCTGTACTAAACAGGAAAATACGACAAATACAGAGAGTCAAGATTAAAACCCGCAAGGCGAAACATCAAAAACAAAAATAACGCCGACGAAGAAAACAATGCCGTCCTCACAAGTTGCCCGCTCCCGCGAGCTCAACGGAAACAAGATCGCGACATCAAAGACCACCGCAGCTACAGAGAGGGACACCGCCGAGCAGCCAACATCTGAAGATCACATAACGAAGAAATCCGTGCAGACGAAGAAACCAGACGCCGAGCGGCCAACGCCAGCAGATCAAACAACAATCGAGACAACGATAGAACAGTTACGACACCCACAAACATAAATGATGATGAACTCCCGTTACTTCAAACAATCAACGAAGAGGACACTCCACTCAAAGAAATCAAGCCGACAACACTAGAACACTTGCTTTTCTGCCCCAATTACATTTTCAAGTGTTGCATTTTGTTTCTACAGCAACACACCTAAAAACACTATACTCGCAACACATGCAAGATGGAAATAAAGGGGTAACAACCCCCCAACAAAATAACAACAACAACAACAACAACAAAGACGTTCACTTGGTACGCTCGTAGGTGGTGCACAAAGATAACGCTTGACAGTATAAACCAAGGTGGGAAATCTTGATGTTTTTTTCCCACCAGTCCAGAAACGGTTGTGAGGTAACCACTATTCGTATTCGGCTCGACCGCAACTATTGGGTCCACTATTCGGCCCCGAAGCGAATACGAAGCGAAAATTTGGCACAGCCCTAGTGATTAGTGATAATGATTAGAAAGGATTATCATCACAGCACTCCTGACAGATCCATAGGTGCTCCGATCTCCTCCTCAAAAGCTCCACAAGTGTAAAACGACTGATGACGCCGGTTCTGTGTTGGTTAATGAAACGTCTTGTCCCCTTAGTAAAATGGTCATTCTTGCAACTCCAGGCTGCACCCCCATGTCCACCAGTCTAGACAGGGATATGGAGACATGTCCTTTGGCGTGCTCCTCGGTACGGTGAGTGCAACCCATGGAATTGATGACATTACTTCTGTCCAGTACTGGGCAAGCCATAGCAACTGTAGTGTCAGCAAGATAGTCTGCAGGCTCGTTCCATTGAACACCCTCATGACCTGGCACAAAGATAAAGGTTAGGGCAGATATTCGTGAAGTGCTTAGTGTTTCAGTCCATACTTGCCTGATAAATCAAGCTTGATGATGAGTAATGCTATCAATGAGAAAATGGTCTCTCATGTATCATCAGTTTTAATAAAAGATATAAATAGAACGCAGCTGCAGCTTCTTAAGCAACTGTGAGAATAAGAACACAGCTGCACTTATCTGACACGTCTTGCAATAGCTTTACTGTGCCCATTAATATGACAAAGAAATTGTCTGCTAGGAAAGTGTATGGTGCTGATTTCAGTGGAGCCGATAGTGATGACTTGATTTTGGGCTTTTCATATGGTGTAAGTATGTTAAAAAGCACAAATCGACAGGCTGGAAAATTTCCAAAATGAAGCTATACGCATCATACTTGCTGCACCAAATACATATTACGTAGAGCAGTGAGATACCTTATATATCTTGCAGATATAAATAGCAGGCTTGAAATGCGCCAAGCGCGTGCCTACCCCAAAATCACTGAGGTCTCAACACATCCATTGCATGATAACTTGAATACACATAAAGGCAGTAGACTTGAACGATGCAAGTTTTGGCTGGGCGGTACAGAGATAGCACTTCAACGGGTCAAGTCCTTTCAAGACATAGACTATAGAGAGGATTGGATACCGATACCAGATGAATACAATCAATACTTTGTGGTGTTTATCACCTTGAAAAGACAGTGCCGCCTACGGTGGACTATACGCCGTCTATCATGACTCTGCAACAATATGCAAGATTTGCAACTGAACCAGACACATCTCCATTGATTGTCACTTGCCCAGGGACGATGTTGGTTGGCCCAAAGAAGTCGATATTGGCGGTGGCGACGCGTAAGAACAGGTCTTCGGTGTGGTCGTCGTGCCCAGAATCCAACATCATGCTTTCTGTTCCGAACAGTTTGATCAGACACAGGCCGCAATGCCTGCGCAGTTGAGGAAGCTGTTGTAAACCTCTCTGAGGTGACGAAGCCGAATAAAACGGATCTCCGCTGTTGTTGCCAGTCTTCAACTGAACCAGTAGCGTGGAACCGGTGCCAAAGTTGACTTATGGTACTCCGATACACGTTTCGATGCCTGACAATCTGACTTTGAATTTATTCTGCCTGCAATCGGCCAGTAGCTATATTACTTAAATGTATCGATAGAGGTACCATTAGTACTTGCTTGAAAATGAACTTAATGTTTTGGTGTAGCGTTATCTTTGTATAGGGTTCCAGTTGCATAGACAGTGAAAATTGTGTTGCTTTCTCATGCGTGCATTACGAGCTATGCTCAGAAATATGGCCTTTAACACATGTGATCACTGCGTTGTAACGATTGCCTAAACCCACGCAATTCTCGCCCACATGTCCACTGGACACGGTGAAAAACATGTGTCTGTTTTTCACATACCCGAGTAGAAATTGTATTTACAAACTAATAAAAATGCGCCATCGAATAACTGTGCATTTGGGGGGAGGGGACAGTAAATGAATTAATTACTGAGTCAAGAGTTGACTACACTACACTCAGGACATTCCCATACGTGCTTCGTCTCCTTCCTCGATAGCCAACAAAGAGCGAAATGCCAATAGTACCAGTTCCAGCCTGATTTAAAGTTCGCCTATGCTCCCCCACCCCTTCAGTGTTGATTATCTTCTAGACCTAGTAGAAGCAGTAGTAGTGGTAGTGATAGTTTTCACATAAATCATAATCTATTCAATACTTAGGGTTATAATCGGATTATATATAGTATTCATTATCTTCCTCTTCTTCCTTTGTTTGTTTGAAATAGATTATCTATATCTGCAATGTTGTCTCTTGTATGAACATCACTGTCTGTTGCAATTCAGTCAGCGACCCATTAAGTTTGGCTTCCACTGATGTTTAGTATTCATGAGAATTTCAACTTACCTTCGTGACCTTGCAGGTTTTTTGTTGAACTTCGCTATCATCGCTCCAGATAGGCTCTCTGTCCTTTGCAAATTTCCCTACCTTGTGAACTCACATGACCATGGTGTCACTGATATCTCGTGTCGATCTCTTGCTGGTCGACCCCTGCCTCTTCTTGTCTTCCGAGACTCAAACTCTTCATTACTGTTCTCTCCAAACCATTTTGGCGTTTAATATGCCTTTTAACAGAATGTTGGTTTCCCTGCATCTCAGGCAGATGCTCTCTGACTTTGAAGGAAACACCCCTAATGAATCATCTCATATGATATGCTTGTTAGTGAGCTAGCAGGGAGACGAGAAAAGAAATGTGGTTAGGACAATCAATAGTTCCCCGATAAACTGAAAAAAGGGGGAAAGGTAAAGAAAAGACTAGGATACTTCTGGTGTAGAAACCATTACATATTTCCATGACTCAGGTGATGAACATGTGAATGGTGAATTATACAACACCTACAACATATAACTACATAGGCAGGGCCTAGCCAGACAAATTGCACAAACTACAAGTCCCATTCTGAATCAAACAAATGGAATAAAATCATCTCATTTAACATCTGTTTATTTTCCTGAAGGCAAAACTAGCTGGCTTCGCAGATAACAATACATTATTAATCAAAGATGTGTTTGAACAAACCATGTGCTGTTAACTCCAGCCTGTCACTTCTCATTAGCTTGTCAAGCCTTTCACTGTAGTACACTGCAAACTCTTGAACTGGCTGAAAGTGATTGACTGAAACTGCCATGAGGTTCTCCCACCTGCTGTTGGCCCACATGGTTTTCACAATATCTGCGGTAGACCGTAATGATATGTTCGCAAGCTACTCATGAATTTCAAGCCATATTTTCACAATTCTATGCTGCTCACCCTTCCACTCTCACCCCGCCAACACATCATGAATATTAATGTCCACTCATGCTTCATTAACCAATAGCTTCATTAACTCCTTGCATACAAAAAAAATTTACTTTAGCACACAACATTTTAGGTATTAGGATTCTGTCTTTGACAATACCTTCCAAGAGCAACGACAACTTTAGAATGTTTAAACATGTCAATCAGTGATCCATTCATTCTTTTTCGTGTCTAAGTTCTTCCAGGCTGCATACCTGCTGAATTATATTTTCAGCTTCCCCACACCCAATTATGGTGGCCATCATCGGTAAACCAATCACAAGCATGACATGAGGTGTCTTTTGTGCAGCCTTATTTTATCTTTGAACCCTTTGCAGCTGGGTTCGAGGAGGTACTGTGCAGTCTATGACACTTGTTACAAGACCCCAATAAATAAGGGAAAGTAAGCATTGTTCAGTATTGGCTGCTGCTGTTACATCTTTCCTGGCTCTGAGTTTGACGCCGACTTGATATTTGTTCGATAAGCGTCTGTCAAAGGTCATGCCAAGATATTTCATCTTGTTGGTTCTTTTGATGTTTTACTGCACATGCTTAACCCACCATGTTCAAGCAGAACGAAGTCAAGGAGGTCTTTATCAGATTTACCTGTGCTCTTGATTCCTGACACTACCCACTGAGTCTATCTAGTTCATGTTGTAGCATTGTAACTTCATGCCTGTTTTATCCTCTATATACATCTAGGGTTCTGATTGGTGAGCACTCCACACTACTGTACACACACTTTAGGTTACTTGATAACATAGCTTCATTCTGCAGGCATATTAACTTAAAATTCCAATTGCTTGCAAGCTCAATTCCACATAAATATTTTTACTTTACACAGTTGACATGCATTCAATAGTCTTCCAGCAGTCTTCTTAGAAATAGTTCAGGCTAGCTGGCTTTCACACTTCCATCCGCTTGCCCCAGCGCCAAAACACAGAATGAGATTCAATCCTTACACCCTTCATTCCATTTCTCTGCACAATTCTAACATCACTCAATGTTTTATAAGAGTCTCTTACCCCTGTGGGTTCCTGGGCCCCATTGTGGGGAAAACAAGAATAGACCCACTGCCTCGCCAATAAACATTGTAAGAGTCGACTAATTGGGAGCTTCCTTTGAAGTCGGAGTGCATCTACCTGGAGGCAAGGAACTAACCATCGAGATCTGTAAGTCAGATGTGCATAAAACGGATGTGAAATAAGACTAAAGTCAAGAGGTGGACAAACAATCAGAACTTACCAATAGAGTTTGCAGCTTTTGAACTTGAAGAAGAAGATAAAGAGTTTTGTTATTGCCATGATTATCTCCTTCTGGCCTTATACCACTAGAGGCTCTGCCTCTTAGCAACACAATGTTCCTGGATGTTTTTCTCACAACTATAAAATTGTTATTAGTTAGGTAGAACTTGGATCATTTTACTGGAACTACCTAGTTCAGACCTAACTCTCTTCTAAACTTTAGGTAAGAGATCTTTCTCTGTGTTTAACCTCGGTTTTAGCATTATTTAAGTCACTATGAAGAACAAAAATTAATTTTAAAAGACACACACTGTTTCTTTTTCTTCTTCTGTGTTTATCCGAAGATGTAATTGCGTTCTGTCCGTTTACAGCATGACTGTGATTTTAGCACCTTTTAGCCGACACATCCGACTTCTGCAGGCATTTATTGACCAGCTTAGCCTTCTGAATTAGTTTTGTGGGACAGTGAAAAAAAAGTTGTTTGATCTGTCTCGCAAGCGTGTACAGATCATAAATGTTACACAATATAACATTCATAAACTACAACATAAAAGTACATACAAGCTGCAGTATCAGAATTTTCATAAAATCCCATAATTAATACTCTTGCAACATTTATTAAGTTAGGAAATAATGAGATGAATGAGCAAGTTCCTTTTCCTCACCAACTCTTTTCAGAACAGATAACTTAGGAAATTCTAGTTTTAACTTAGGAAATTCTCAAAACTAGTTAGTACCCATGCTGAGTTTTGGGCAACACCCTATGTCTAAGTCTTATGCACTTTTTTGTGCAGTCTGAGGTTATCCTTACGATTGACTCTGAAACCACAGATATCACACTCATAAGGTTTCTCTCCTGTATGTATTATTTTGTGTCCTTTCAGACTGCTTGATTGTGTAAAGGCTGCCCCACAAACATCACACTTGTAAAGATTCTCTTCTGTATGCACTCTTTTGTGAATATTTAAAATACTATTGGATATAAAGCTTTTGCCACAAATATCACATTTGTAAAGCTCTCCTGTATGTATTTTCTTGTGTAAATTTAAGTAATATTTTGATTTATAACCACGATGACAAACATCACATTTAAATGAGTTTCCACCAAAATGTAAACTTCTGTGTCTCATGAGAGCACATCTTTGTTTAAAAGTAAAGCCACAAATATCACACTGATATGGTTTCTCATCTGTATGTGTTAGTTTGTGTATATTCAGGGGGGCTTTCAATGCAAATTCACGACCACAAATATTACATTTATAAGGTTTCTCTCCTGTATGTGTTCTCTTGTGTATTTGTAAATTTTTTTTTGCTGCAAATCCTCGACAACAGATATCACATTTGAAAGGTTTCTCTCCTGTATGTGACCTCTTGTGTATTTGTAAATTACGATTTGTTGCAAATCCTTTACCACAGTCATCACATTTGTATGGTTTCTCTCCCGTATGTGTTCTTTTGTGCATTCGTAAAAAAGCATACTTTGAAAATCCACGACCACAAACATCACATTTGTAAGGTTTCTCTCCAGTGTGTTTTCTTGTGTGAATTTTTAAATCATATTTCTTTGCAAATCCCTGACCACAAACATCACACTTGTAAGGTTTCTCACCTGTATGTGACCTCTTGTGTATTTGTAAACAATGATTTATTGCAAATCCTTTACCACAATCAACACATTTGTATGGTTTTTCCCCTGTGTGTGTTCTTTTGTGCATTCGTAAAGCAGCAAACTTTGCAAATCCAAGACCACAAACATCACATTTGTAAGGTTTCTCTCTTGTGTGTGTTCTTGTGTTAATTTGTAAATCATATTTCTCTGCAAATCCATGACCATAAACAATACACTTGTAAGGTTTCTCACCTGTATGTGTTTTTGCATGTGCTAGTAAGTTATAATTATGTGCAAATTCTGGACCACAAACATTAAATTGGTAAGGTTTTTCTCCTGTATGTGTTATTGGGTGTATTTTTTTAAGTGAGTTCACTGTGAAACCACTACCACAAACATTACCACTACAAGACTTCTTTCCAATATGTTTCATTCTACGTTTCTGTAGAAAGACATTTTCTTGAAACAGACCACCACAAAAATCATATCTGTTGAATTTGCCATTTAACTTTCCATTTCCAGCAGCTTTCCTTTCTCTGTGACCATTTGTGTGTTTTGTCAAAGATAGCCTGCAAGCATGACCACAAATGCTACATTTATAAGGCAACATCCTTTTCTGTTCCAGAGAACTATTTAGGATAAATCCATGATTACAAAATTGACACTTGTAAGTCTGTACGACTGATGGCTGGACAGACTGTAAAACTGCTGGCTGGTCAGACTGTAAAACTTCTGGCTGGTCAGACTGTAAAACTACTGGCTTGTCAGATTGAACTGATGACTGCATAGACTGTAAAACTGATGGCTGGACAGAGTGTAAAAATGACAGTTGGTCAGACTGTAAAACTGCTGGCTTGTCAGATTGAACAACTGATGACTGCATAGACTGTAAAACTGCTGGCTGGTCAGACTGTAAAACTGCTGGCTGGTCAGACTGTAAAACTGCTGGCTTGTCAGATTGAACAACTGATGACTGCAAAGACTGTAAAACTGATGGCTGGACAGAGTGTAAAAATGACAGTTGGTCAGACTGTAAAACTAATGATGGGTCAGATAGTAAAACTGATGGTTGGTCCGACAGTAAAACTGATGGTTGATAAGACACTTGGTTGGCTATACTTTTTGTTTTCCATTTATCTGCAAGTATTTTATCAAGATATTCACGGCCACAAACAATTACTTGTGCATTCTGTTGGCACTGGAAAGAATTTTCACAAGTAGGCAACTCTTGCTTCAACAATTTCTTGTGTTTTTTATGCAAACGAGCCATCATCGCTTTGAAGTCTATAACAATGACTGATTTTGAAACTTCTTTATGTGTTTGCTTGTTCTTGTCTTCTCCAGGTCTCACATCTTCTGTGTAACATATTTCTTCAGCTATGTTCTCTGAGTCTATCCCTTGATGGTTTGATGTTTTATCTGACAAAACATTGTCTCTGACACTTACAGAGCTTTGGTTGTTGTACAGAACTGTTCTGCTCTCTTCAACATCAATACTTGTATCAAGACTTGTACTGTGTGAGGAGACATCTGAAATATACAAGTAATGAATACACATTGAAAGTCTAAGAAATCTTTTTATACCTTCCACATTAACCTCAAAATGCCTTGTGAAATTTTTATACTCAAGCATTCATCAATTTAACTTGCCAAGAGGATGCAGATGAAAATATTATAAGTATCCAGATACCAAATTATTTACTCAAGTGAAATCATTTTGTACTGCTAACACCCAATGTTACAGACATCAATCAATCAATGAATGTGTGTGTGTGCGCGTGTATTAAAGCTGCTCTTTGTAGTATACTTAGGCTAAGTTAGAGACACGGCATCACTTTACATGCAGTGCTGTTACTTTTTCTTTGCATTCTGTTTCGTATGCTCAGATCAGACCATCAGGTGGGTTGCCTCTATAAACTCGCATGCCAATAACAGGTCTTTCATGGATCCCCATAGCTTGCTCTGCACAGTCTGCTATTGAGGCCAGGTGTCTTTTCGAGGTTTTATGTAGAGTGGGCAAATCTGCAGAATGTGCTCAGGTGTTTGTGGTCCTGTTTGACAGGCAACTGTGGGAACTGTACAATCTCTATTTTATGTATGTGGTAGTTGAGCATGCAGAGTCCTGTTCGTAGATGGAAAATTGTTGTATGTCGCTTTCTGTTGAGTCTGCTGATGGGGTCTTGTGTATATTTACTGTTAGTTTGTTCTCTCCACAATTCCTTGTATTTTCCCTTGATACGTGTTATGATTTCTGGTAATGATAATGGATAGGTGTGTTGTTTCTTCTTTGTTCCCCTTTTAGCAAGTCTGTCTGCTAACTCATTTCCTGGTATGCTGCAGTGAGCCAGGAACCATTGGAGAATGGTCTGATTGTTTTTTTTGCGAGATTGTTTAGCTGGCGGGTCAGTTCTCTCTCCATGTTGTCTCATGGATCCCTATGAGTCACCTGGAGGATTTCTATGCAGTCACAAAGGAAAACAATTTTGCTGTTTTTAATTTTTTTTTTCCTGTATCGTTTCAGGTTTTCTATTTATACCAGTTATATTTTGTTCATCCCACTGTGGTTGTAATTTGAATTCTTCTACTTCAGGTATCTGATCTGGGACAGACACTGGTTATCATGATTCCCACGATAAAATCAAACACTCCCATGATGAAATCAAACACTCCCATAGTGAAATCAAACAATCCCATGGTGAAATCAAACTCCCATGATGAAATCAAACAATCCCATGATGAAATCAAACTCCCATGATGAAATCAAACAATCCCATGATGTAACATTCCCATGATGAAATTAACCATTCCCACGATGAAATGAAACATTCCCATGATGAAAAATCATGAAACACATCCCATGATGATCAACCATGAAATGAAAACATTCCCATGATGAAATTAAAATTGAAACCATTCCCACGATAAATGTTCATCATAGTCAAGTAGCCTTGAAACATGATGGGATAATGGTGTATATACTGTCACACACACACACAAATTCACAATGGGCTGTTTATCAACATAATAAATTCATACAAATGCCTACTTACAGTTACATAAATTGCTTGGTTCAACATCCAAGGTTGTTTCTGCCAATGAACTGACTTTCCCATTATTGTCATATCCAGTCTTTCGAAATGTAACTTCTGAATCTCCCTAATAAACAAAATATCAACAAAACAAACAAAAACTTGTTATAAAGTTAGGATATGAAGACTAATAGATGTAACACAATCCTTTAACAACGACAGTACTAGATGGAAATGTATTCCAGCACAAAGTTTACTTACTTAGTCACTCTTCTTCTACCTTGGGGTGTAGAGGTTTGCCAGAGAAATAGCCAGACTTCTCTATCAGCAGTTTTCTTTCTGGCTTTGTTCCATTCCAGTCCTCTATCAGTTAGAGACTGTCGGATGTTGTTTTTCCAGCGAACCCTGGGTCGCCCTGGAGATCTGGTTCCCTGGTTCTTAGCCTCCCATGCCTGCCGTATTTCTCCCATTCTGCATACATGTCCAAACCATCACAACTGACTGATCCACTCGGGTTTTTAAGGAATGGGTATCAAGATCTTGATGTATTGTTTAATTGCTGACTTTGTCCATTCTTGTCACTTGAACCACCTTTCTCAGATATTTAATTTCTGAGGCCTGAAGCTGGCTTCCAGAACAGAGTTTACCTGGCATATCCTTTAATAACAACAACATTGCTGGGAGATGTTAATACAGTACATAAAGATTGCTGTCAAAATCAAAAGGAGTGATTCATCCAGACTGAAAAGTGTTATCAGTGTGTGAACCCAGTATCACAATGTGTGTCACTGTATATTGTTGTGCAAGAACTACCAACATGTGTTAAATACACAGTATACTTTTGTGTGAGAAGAACTAATGTGTTACACACACAGTATTCAGATTTGTCAGAACTACTGATATGTGTGACACAAACAGTAAACAGAACGATGAGAACTATCAGCATGTGTGACACAAACAGTAAACAGATCGGTGAGAACTATCAACATGTGTGACACAAACAGTAAACAGATCGGTGAGAACTATCAACATGAGTGACACAAAAAGTAAACAGGTGTGTAAAAATTATCAATATGTGTGACGCAAACAGTAAAAAGATGTTCAAGAACTATCATCATGTGTGACATAAACAGTAAACAGGTGTGTCAGAACTATCAATATGTGTGACTCATAGCATAAAGGGGCCAAAGTGTTAGCCAAACATACCACCACTGCTAATCAATCTGGTCCACAAGTATCAGGAACAGATAGTTTGCAATAAAAAGGTCAGAAGAAATGATAATGTTGAACACCAGCTCATGACTATAACTGATTCTTCTTCTTCACGTTCACCGGTGGTTAACTCCAGTGGAAAGTTCTGGTTGCTCATCCACTTCTGGACTTTAGTCTTGTTCCAGAACCTAAGTGTTGCATGCACATCCCTTTTACAGAACTGTCTTTTTATATGCAGACTGTTGGTTCCTTGCCTCTCAGGCAAATGCACTCTGAATTTGAAGGACGCCCCCAGTTAGCCAACTCTTATGACATGCTTGCTGGGGAGGCCGTGGGTCTATTCTTGTTTGCCCCCCACAAAGAAGCCCCAGAACCCACACAAGAAATAACTGATTCACTGAGCATAAAAAAAAAAAAAAGGCAGACTTCTTGAACTGGTTGACAGGATGGATGTCAGGAGCATTTCCTAGATAACCTTTCCATTACAGGTGGGTGTGTGAGCAAATGAGCAAGCAGCTACAGAAAGCATACATTGAAGAAAACCTACTCCAATATCACATAAATTATTACAATGAAACAAAATCCGCACATCTAAAATGATGGGGGGGGGGGGGGGGGGGAGAGGGGAGGGGGAATCGAAGAGAATGAAAATTATTAATAGATTCATCAAGAATAAATATGCTTGATACTAAATTTTTAAAAATCCAACCCCACCCAAAACACATAACTTTGTGGTAGCCTAAACTGTGATGTTTATAGATAGCATTTACGATGATAGGGGATCCGCAGTGGTCTAGTGGCTTGACGCTCGCCTGCTAATCGGAAGGTTGTGGGATCGGTTTTTGACCGGGAGCCAGACTTCTTTCAATAATGACTTTAGCTCCCAGTTTAATGTTCATTGATTTAAGACATTATGTAAAGAATTCATGGATACAAAAATACTGTGTGCTATCCAAAACAAAAGAAAGTGTGCTGCTGTCCTCCGGGATTGTGCTTTTGCACAATAATGCTTAACCTCACTTCACAGATGGAACTGTTCAATTATTGCAATAATTTCACTGCAAAACTGTTGACCACCTGCCCTACAGCCCAATCTGGCGCCAAGTGATTATCACCTTTTCACGCACCTAAAGAAGTGGCTGGCATTCCAGTGGTTTGAGACTGATGATGACCCGCAGACAGGCGTTAGCAAATGGTTCAAGGTACTAGCGGCAGACTTCTTTGACACTGAAATTAAGAACCTCCTGCCACGATATCAAAAATGTGTTGAAGTCAATGATGACTGTGTTGAGAAATTATGTAAATGTGTGGTTCACTTTTGGCTGCTGCAATAAAAAAATTTTTTTTTATACCAGGGCTTGATAAAAAACGCAACCTGTATTCTTGTATTTACAACATGCTGTACATTTTCTAGTTGTTACAATATAAACTTTATCATTTCCAGGTTTTTTTTTTACAATATTTTATCACCATAGTTCCAGATAACCAAAGTAAATGCTTGTTTGAAAACACATCACAATGTAAATAAAAGTAAATGGCTTATTGTTAAAAAATAATAATAATACAACTGTTCCTACCATCTCAAATAGCTTTATGTCCCTACTAAAAGATATGTGTGTTTCTGTATTCTGTGCTCATATTACTGAATTCTGATAACCAGTAAGTTTTATAATTATAACAAATATATCTGCTTATAAACGCCACTGGCCATGAAGAATCATTGCATTACAGCTTTCAAAATCTTTATAATTATGCAGGACTGAATCATTTGAAGCACATATACATGTCATCATTTTAAAATAATTTAATAATGAATCAATTTTCTTTAAATGATTTACTTACACTGGTTTCATAAACGGATGTCTGTGACAGTTCCATACTTTGACTGTGGTGTAGACAAGGCTCAAGTCCAGGTTGCAAAGAAGCAGGTGTTACAGGAAGCTTCTTGAATGTGATAGTAAATGGTTTGATGAACAGTTTTTCAAATGGCGACCATTCTCTTGTCAAATTATGCTTTTCACTCAAAATCATTTTTTTAAATTTTCGCAAACTGGTAGTAAGACTTCCCTCATGTAAAATCTTGCCTGGCTCTGCTGTCTGTACAATACTTCTGACTTCACGTACTACATCAGGTACAGAACGACCATCCACAATCAAGAGCTGAGCAATGTAGCCTTTCTGTATAGGATATCCAGCTTCAAAGACTGACAGATGTGCTCTAAGATGATTATCATTTCTTGTTGCTATCCTCCAGTTGCTTAAAATCTAAACGGAATAAAATTATATAATTTTGTAAATATTTAATGAACTATAACAGTTTATAATTATTACAGTTTAACATTAAATTTAACATTATTTAATAAACAGTGCAGTCTTTATTGTCACTGATAATCAAAAACTATATTTAAGAATATAAAAAAAAATTAAAATGTGACCACCCATATACACACTAACCAATGACGGTGGCAAGGCAGGAGACTGTGATTGGACAGGTAGTCTCCATCTAAGCTGTCAGACAGTCAAGTTTAAGTAGAAGGGGTCACACACCACCAAAAGAAAAGAATCATTAAATCAATCAGGAAACCACCAGCCCCAGCACGAGACGACTATTTTATTATGGACAGACCAGAACAAGTCATTATCCTCCACCTCAGAACAGGGCACAACCGATTACATAACCACATGTACACAAAATTCAAGATAAGCGCATCAGCCATGTGCACCTGTGGAAGTGTGCCCCAGACAGCAGAGCATGTACTCCAGGACTGCACTGATTTTGACACATTTAGGATTACCTTTTGGCCAGAAAGAACAATAGTGGAACGTAAACTCTATGGACCACTGAATGAACTAACAACGACAGTGAAATTTATACAAGAGACAAAACTGCTGATATAGACAACTTATTTCAGGCGAACGAAAGAAGAAGAAGAAGAAGTAGAAGGGGTATCGGTTGTCTACTTTGTGTATATGTTGAAGTGCAGACAGGTACACAGTGGCTTTTCTGACCAACTAAGTATAAAGTATTAGTTTCTGTTGGTTGGTAAATGACAGCCGTCTAGGATTTTGCTTAGGAACTGAGTTTACTGCCACAGCTAAATGTTCAGTGTGAAACCATAGCACGTAGAATGAATTATCTCGTGTGACCTATGTTCAGTGTGTCGCAAATGAGGTTTGGGTTAGGCCTAGTTCCAGATTTTATGGGGTTGTTAAAATCGCTAAGTTGCTGTAGTTTAGAGGTCCCGTCACGGGAGACTAAGTTCTGGATGTCCTGAGGTTGTTATTGTGTGTCATAAAATGATGCTGATCGGACACAGCCACCACGACACCCCTCTCACCTGTGGAGAAGTCGACATGGCTGATCAAGTATGAATGAAACTTTGCTAAGTGTGTAAATGGGTGGGGCACGGCCAGTAATAGTGATAAGGACCAAAAAATATACATATATTTCCAGTTTTAACAATATATATTTCCTGATTATATTTCCACTTTTTACAATATGCAGATGTATGTGATATTTCTATACTCTGACCATGCTGTAGGCAAGGCTCAAGTCCAATCTGTGAAAAAGCAGGCGTTACAGGGAGCTTCTTGAAAGTGATAGTAAATGGTTATAGGTACAGTGTTATATGTGACGACCATTTTCTTGTCAAATGGTGTTTTCTTATCCAAAATCATTTTTTTTAATATATGCAAATTGGTAGCAAGACTTCCCTCATGTAAACTCTTGCCTGACTCTGCTATCTGTACAATACTTCTGTACCACATCAGGTACAGAACGACCATCAACAATCAAGAGCTAAGCAATGTAACCTTTCTGTATAGGATATCCCGATTCAAAGACCGACAAATGTGCTCTAAGATGATTAGCTGTCCTCTCTGCCATCATCTGGTCAGTTTACATTTAAATCAAATATATATAACTAGCTATACTTGGCCACGCGTTGCTGAAGAGGAAAGAAAATAGCTCTCAGCTAACCGTTTCTGTCATAACCCCCCCCCCCCCCCCCCCCCAATCTAGTCATATCTCCCTCTTCGAAGGATTGAAAAATCATCCATGGCGATATTATTAAAATAAAAATAGTTAAGATATGAGAACTTTAAAATAATATTTTAAGCTCTCTCAGCTAACTGTTTCTGGCACAAACCCCCCTCCACCAATCATATCTCCTTCGTAGGATTGAAAAATCATCACCTGGTGATATTTCTAAAATATAAATATTTAAGAAATGAGAGCATTAAAATAATATTGTAAGCTCTCTCAGCTAACTGTGTCTGGCATACCCCCCCCCCCCCCCACCAATCATATCTGCCTCTCCAAAGGTTTGAAAAATCATCACCTGGCGAAGTCATATCTACCTCTCCAAATGATTGAAAAATCATCCACGGCTAAATTATTAAAATAGAAATATTTAAGAAATGAGAGCATTAAAATAATATTGTAAGCTCTCTCAGCTAACTGTGTCTGGCATAGCCCCCCACCCCCTTTCCCCACTCATATCTCCCTCTCCAAAGGATTGAAAAATCATCACCTGGCGAATTCTTATCTCCCTCTCCGAATGATTGTAAAATCATCCACGACGAAATTATTAAAATAGAAATAGTTAAGAAATAAGAGCATTGAAATAATATTTTAAGCTCTCCTAGCTAACTGTGTCTGGCATAACCCCCCCCCCCCCCCCCCCCCCCCAATGATATCTCCTCCTCTGATGATATCTCATCACCTGGCGAAATTATTAAAATATAAATATTTAAGTAATGAGAACTTTAAAATAATGTTTTAAGCTCTCTCAGTCAACCATGTCTGGCATCAACACCCTTACACCCCTCCCCTCCCCAGTAATCATATCATCCTCTCCGAATGATGGGAAAGTCACTAAATATTGTAACTAAATTGAGCTTGGCATCCGTGTCCACCCAGACTTAAATAGGTAGCATTAATTTGTACTGAGAAGTAAATGTTGCCAGTGTAACAGCTATCACATCACCCATCCAGTACCAGTACTGCTGCAACCACTACCAGCATCACAACAACAACAACAATAAAAACTGTCACTACAGTCTGTGTAGGTCAGTGTAACCAGAGTAGTTAGCACTGCATGCTGTCGCCACGGACTATTTAGTTTAATTTTGCCCCCGACATAGAAAAAAACACTTAATCATGTAACCAGTGATGGAACCCACAGTAAAAAGTACACTATACTCACGAATAGCAAAGAAAAATACCCCGCACCCGTCATCTCTCCCTCTCTGAAGGAACGATTTTTAATCGACCTTGGCATCCGTGTCCACCCAAACTAAACTGGACTGTAAGCCGCCTTAGTTAACATTTTCTGTCATCGCCGAATATTTTTTGATTTAGAAGCATCGCGGAGAAGCTAATTGGGACTCAACTGAAATCGAATGTCTGTGGGCGAGAGGCGCAGATATTGCAGCCTAGCTGTAAACCACAACACAACATGGCAACCACTCTTTTAAGGGAAAAGGAACAATTATCACCCAGGGAATCGAACACCGGTCACCCACGTGAAGGATGAATTACTTATAACTATACTACAGAAGACTGAAGAGTTTAGGTCAGATATCGCAGCCTAGCTGTAAACCATAACACAACGTGCCAACGGCCCTCTCAAGGGCGAATGAAGATTAGCCGTGACATGACCATTGAGCACCACGTGGCCGCTGTCGCAGGCTAGCTGTAAACCCCAAAAAATGAAAACAGGCATAGATATTGCAGCCTAGCCATAAACCACAACACAACGTGCCAGCTGCCCACTTAAGGGCTAAAAGAAATTATATCACCTAACAGGGAATCAAACGCGGGTCACCCGCATGATAGGCAGAATAGTTATAACTACGCTACCAAACACTCAAGCAGATAGTGAAAATGAAATTATATAGTAATTCAAAGTTCAATAAGAGCTCAGCAGTCAAAAATGGCCAATCAACTAAAAACAAATCTAGGCCGGCAACAAAACAAATAATGATTCGACCGTTGCTGGAGCTACGTCATTTGTGGTTTGTGCGATTTTCTGAAAAAAAAATCATGTGTTTAATATACTGTAAACTTCCTTTTCTTCTGCCTTTCTAGCTCCTAACAGAGCAAAGGCCCTCAACCAACTCACACCAAGTTGTTCTATCCTCTGCTATCTCATGTAGCTCTCCATATCTTTCTAACTTCATTCTCCATCTCCCTTCCCCATGTGTTTTTTGGCCTTCCTTTATTCATATGCCCCTGTGGGTTCCAATGCAAAGACATTCTAGTAATATTGTTCTCCGGTTTTCTCAATGTGTGTCCTATCCAATGCCAGCGTCTTTTTTTCACCTCTTGGTCCACCGGAGCTTGCTTAGTTCTCTCCCAAAACTCTACATTATCAATTCTACCATACCATTTAATTCCCTCTGCTCTGCCCAGGAACCAGTTAAAGAATGTCTGTAATTTATTAGTAAATGCCTTAGTTTTATCCATGTTTCCGCCCCATACAAAAGTACTAATTTGACATTAGAATAAAAAATTTTAAGTTTAATATTTCTTTTAATTTTTTTTATCTCCACAAATTCCCAAATGTAGGAAAGCTCCTCTTGCCCTTTGTATTATTATTTTAATGTCTCTATCAGTTTCCCCATCTTTATATACATTACTGCCCAAATAGGTGTATGACTCCCCTATCTTGGAGTAGGGTGCCATTAAGAGAAACCACATTACTATTTGCTTGATTTATTCTCATTATCTTTGTCTTTCCTTTATAGATTTTCAGACCTAGCTGCTGTGATCCTGCATCAAGTATATTTAATTAATTTTGCGTCTGATTCCGTGAATGGGACAGACGAGAAATATCATCATCGAAGTCCAGATCATCAAGCTGTTTTGTAGGGGTCAACTAAATTCCATTCTTGGTGTTAGCAGTTAATGTCTTCATAATCCAGTCTATAGCCAGTAAAAATAGGAGAGGCAACAAAAAGACATCCCCGTCGCACACCTGGTTTTTTTTTATTTCAAATGTATCTGTTGTTAGCTTTCCCTCATAAAGAACTCGCCATTTCATGTCTTTACTAAGTTGATAATTTTCTGTGGGATTCCATAGTGCCCTATCAATTTCCAGAGAGATTCCCTATCAATGCTGTCAAATGCTTTTTCATAGTCGATGAATCCAATGTAAATTGGTGAGTTCATTTCAATGCTTCACTCTATTATTATACGTAATGTAGCGATCTGGTCAGTACAGGATCTGTTTTACCAAAAATCTGCCTGTTCATCTCTTAGTTTTTTATCAATAGGATCTTTTAATCTTTCCAAAATAATTCTACTTAATATTTTTCCAGGAACTGACAGCAACATAATTCCTCTATAGTTTCACACTCCTGTAGATCACCTTTTTTGGTGTTTCACAATATATCATTCTCTCCAGTTTGCTGGTATGTCTTTGGTCTCCCAGACTTTATTTAAAAATCTATGTATCAATTCCGTTGAGACTTGACTCGAGTTAGAAGAAGAACAAAGCACTTATGGGTTACTACCTGTGTGCCATTATGTTGATCAGTTGTTCAAACCTTAAACGATCTGAACATTGACTAATAACCAGCAATTTGTTTTGGAAGCTGAAATATTTTGTTGATTCCAACTGGAAAAAAGTATCACTGCATTCCAATTTGCAATAATTATGCAGAATTTACAATTGAAAATAAAAATTTGAAAAGTTTAATAAACTATATACTTGGACATTGAAATCAGGGTCCAGTTCACATTTAGCTGCCCTCTCATTCATCTTAATTGTTACTGTGTGAGCAGTGGCCGCTGCCATGTCGCATGCAGGCTGCAGTTACTCATAGGACGTAGGGCGGTCGGGTTAGGACCAGTTCTGCATGTTTTGGAACCGTTAAAAGCGCTGACATCCTGGAATATACAATGCGCGATATCACAGGCAAACAACAACTAGTAAAACGCTACGTCCTGGTAGCCGGTCACTAGGCTCGACACGCCTGCAACATAATCAATCACTCAACATGACAAGCATGGCAATTTATAAATGGTAAGGAAAGTCACTGTCTTTCTGGGACAGAAAATTATTAGGACGGGTTGTTAGCCAGAGATACGACCGGAGATAATGACACCCTGCGATGCAGAACAGTCCGAGAATGAAAGGTCAGCCAATGAGTTGAATGGCAGCTAAATGTGAACTGGACCGAAATCAGTACTGTACATAATTATCAAATATTTAAATAAAAAATACATTCGATAAATGACAGACTTACATGAGTTTCACAAATGGATGCTTGTGACAGATCCACACTTTGGGTGTGTAGAACACATGCCTCTTGTCCAAATGGGGGAGATGCAGGTGTTACAGGGAGCTTCTTGAATGTGACAATAGAAAGATTTATTTTATTAACATTTCAATAATTATAACAGTATAACATTAAATTTAAAATTATTGATACTTTCATATTAGCTCACCCAACACACGGAAAACACTAGAGTTTTTACAATTGGCATTTTATCATTATAGTTCCAGTTTTTACAATATACATTCTATTATATTTTCACTTTTTTTCACTAAAATGTGAAAAGTTCACTAAATTTTATACTTTTACATTCTTTTTTTCCTTTGCATTCACCAGGTGTAAATTCTGATGTAAAAATTCTAGTTGTTTGTCCACTTCTGGACTCCTATTTCAGAAATTGAGTGTTGCATGCACATATGTTTTACAGGTCTGGCCTATTTGCATGCAGACTGTCGGTTCCTTACCTCCCAAGCAAAGAGCCTAATTAATTGACTCTTACGACATGCTTATGGGCAGGCAGTGGGTCAATTCTTGCTTTCCCCACAATAAGATCCCGGAAACCACACGGAGATACTCATACTAAAATCAGTACTGCATATCATTTTTAAATAATTAAATAATTACTTACATTATTGTCATCAGTGGATGTCTGTGAGAGTTCCATACTTGGGGTGTGTTGTTTACATGACTCAGGTCCAGGTTCTGAAGAAGCACTTGTGACAGCGACATTCCTAAACGTGATTGGAAATGGTTCAAGGAAGAGTGCAACAAGTGATGGCCATTCTTTTGTTAAGTAGTTTTTTTTACTCAAAATCAATTTTTTGAACTCATACAAACGGGTCACAAGACTCTTCTCGTTTAAAGCCTTGCCTGGTTCTGTAGTCTGCACAATACAACTGACTTCGCTTACTACATCAGGTACAGACCGACCATCAACAATCAAGAGCCGACCAATGTAGCCTTTCTGTATAGGATATCCAGCTTCAAAGTCTGACAGATGTGATCTAAGATGTGCTGTTGTCTTTCTTGCCATGGCTCGATCAAAATCTAAATAATAAATAAAATAGAAATAATATTAATAAACAATAATGATTAATGTTAATAGAGATTAAATATTATCAATGAAAAGAGTTTTTTTCAAATGTAAATAAAATAAATTGTTTGTTTTTAATTAGAATTCAACCATTTTATTTCAGAATTTCACAGTCAATACTATTACTAACAATTTTTTTAAAAAAATCCCTAAACTCATACACAATATTACTGTTTTATTTTAGTATCTATGTGGTCTCGAGGCATGGAGTCCGTCTCGGGTGCTGGAGGTCACAGGTTCAGGTTCCAGTAAAGGCTGCGATTTTTTCGCGTGGACTTCTAGTAATTTCCCCTGGCCTCTTGGTAGTAAGATCAGACCCCCGTGTATAGTGTTGCGTATGAAAAAAATCCCTAGGCAGTTGGAAATAGAAAAGAGTAGCCTAACGGTGCTGTCCAGGCAAAATTTAGAGTTTAAAATCTCCCCAAAGTATTTCAGGATCCTCGCTGGTGCAATGGAGTTTGTGCACTGCGCTGAGATTCTTCGGACTCAGACTTGATTTAGAAGTAGAACGGAGCACTTATGGGTTACTACTCTCGTGCCATGATGTTGAACTGTTTTGTTTTAATTTGTTAAATTTAATAAATTACTTAAGTTTAAAATAGTAAGATTATTATTTAACCCATACCAAGAACTCCATACATGTGGATGCCATCAATGAAATTTTGACTGTGGGAGTCAATAGGTAAAAAAAAAATTTTTTTTGTATCTGCCCTATATCAAATTATAATTTATGCTTTAATAAAATCTAATTAATTTGTTTAATTAACGCACTGTCTGTCTCCAGCTTCAAAGCAAAAATGATATTTTGAGCTATTTAAATTGATTAAAAGTAATAAAACTACAAAAATAAATTATTATTTCAACTTAAAATTGTATTATTTGAACTGATTTGCCCAGATAATTAGCATTTTCAATTTACAACAGACACAATTTTGTTATCAGGCCATCCGCCATTTTTACTAATTCTAGAAGACTTGATGGTTAAAAAATTCAGTTATGAAAAATGTCAACATTTCTAACTCAAACTTCACAACTGTATGTAAAGAAGGAAGGAGAATTCAATAATACCACAATAGAGATCGTGGAAAGCCTGAAAAAAAAAAGGTTATTAAATAAATTTACATACCATATTCAGAATAACAAAATATCACTCACTGAGAACATGTCTTTTCCTAAAACATGTGCTGTTCATCATTCTGATGTCTACTGAAGGGATCACACATGTTTATGCTCGTTTCTGAACAGCTAGTAACAAGTGGCAGGGTTTTTATAGTAACTAGTAAGGAAACTTAATTCTGTCTGTCCAAAAGCACAGTGAACAGTGAAAATCAAAACCTATTTTTGAATTTAAAGAAAATTAAAGCAATGTCCACAGACAAAAATGATGAAGAAAGTGAAAATGTCACAAACTTTGAATACCTGGGCTCTGTAATGAATAGCAATAGAGACTGTTCGACAAAAATCAAAAGGAGGATGGCCATAGTAATGCAAAGATTAAACAGCCTGAAAAGTCTATGGTTAAGCACCAGCAAGAAAATCAAAATTAAAATTTTGAAAGCATGTATCTTCTCAGTAGCAACATAAGTATATGAGGCGTGGACTATCTCCAGTCCTTAAGAAAGAAAAAAGGGGTCTTTGAGCTGAAATGCTATAGATTCTCAGAAGACCATAGACAAAGATCCAAGTGACTCTTTAAAGGGCACTACTTCCTGGGAAAATGGACGCTAGGCACAGTTGTGGGCCGGGGCAAAAAAGTTTTTCACTGCCAGACGGTGGCTGGTGAATTTTTTGCTCCATTTGTTGACTTAAAGGATAGTTTCGTCACCCAGCTTCTGAGTTGAGTGCATGGTGTGACACTGTGAGCTGCTGATTTCATTTGGACTGTTTTTGGCCTGTGACTAACGTGGTGGTGTGAATTGTAGATTCAGAAAATGGCACAATGCCTGTTGTCGCAATACTGGTGGTAAAATATGTGATAAAAATTGATCGCGTGTACAACTGCTGATCTGTTGGTAACTTCTGCTACCATCCATGATGAACTGCATTTCTAATGTCGGACTGTTTATGTTAGCACTTCAGATGGCTACCATATGCTTTTAATGCGTGTGTATGCTAGTACATATGCTGAGACAGCGGTCTGTCAATCTTTCCACAAGGGACTTATGTTTATCAAACATTCTGTGTGTTTTTCATTGGCATAGGAGCGGAGCAACTATGGGGTGACCCGTTTGCTATGAAGCTGAAACTAAGATTACCAGACTCCTTAAATATGAATGTACATGAGGCAGGAGAGCTGGCGAGAGACCAAGTTTTTTTCGGACAGACTGCGATGAAAGCGATGTTCTGCACAGGACCTGCTACATGATGATGAGTACGGAAATGCTAAATATTTTTGGGTCTACCAATTCCTTGCGTAACTAGGCAGTCTCCATTTCCCATGATTTCTGGAATCTTTTAGCTACGATATTTACGCCTGTCAGCCGAGCCTGAACTTCTCCACACAGATTTGAGCTCCAAAGCTGTTGCTACAGTATGTTTAATAATGTTAACTGTAGTAAAATGGCTTTGAAACCTAATGGGAATGTAGTGTACATTTCGTCACGCAAAAATAATTCACAATGGGCCTTTTATCATCTTAATGAATTCATACAAATGCCTACTTACGGTTACATATATTGCTTGGTTCAGCATCTAAGGTTGTTTTTGCCAATGTACTGACTTCCCCATTCTTGTCATATCCTGTATTTCGGAAGGTGACTTTGGAATCTCCCTAATAAACAAAATATCAACCCAAAATGAAAACTTATTATAACAGTAAAGTTAAGATATGAAGAGTAATAGATGTAACACAATCCTTTAACAATGACAGTACTGGATGGAAGTGTAATCCAGTTTACCTGACATATCCTTTAACAATGACAAACGTGCTAGGAGTTGTTAATATAATACATAGAGATTGCCGTAAAAGTCAAAGTGACTTACCCAGACTGAGAAACTTGACAGTGTTATCAATGTGCGAACCCAGTATTACCAAGTGTGGACACCGTATCTTGCTGTGTATAAACTATCAACATGTGTGACACACACTGCATACTTTTGTGGGTGAACTATTAGTATGTGTTTAATATACTGTAAACTACTTTTTCTTCTGCCTTTCTAGCTTCCAACGGAGCAAAGCCCCTCAACCGACTCATGCCAAGTCTTTCTATCCTTTGCTATCTCATGCAGCTCTCCATATCTTTTTAACTTCATTCTCCAGCTCCCTTCCCTGTGTGTTTTTTGCCTTCCTGTATTCCTATGCCTATGTGGGTTCCAATGCAAAGACATTCTAGTTATATTGTTCTCAATGTGTGTCTTTTCAAATACCAGCGTCTTTTCTTCACCTTTTGGTCCACTGGAGCTTGCTTAGTTCTCTCCCAAAACTCTACATTATTGATTCAATCATACCATTTAATTCCCTCTACTCTGCCCAGGAACCAGTTAATGAATGTCTGTAATTTATTAGTAATTGCCTTAGTTGTTCTCCATGTTTCCGCCCCATACAAAAGTACTGATTTGACAGAATTAAAAATTTCAAGTTTAGTATTTCTTTTAATTTCTTTTGACCTCCACAAATTTCTTAGTGTTATGAAAGCTCCTCTTGCCCTTTGTATTCTTATTTTAATGTCTCTATCAGTTTCCTCATCTTTAGATACATTACTGCCCAAATAGGTGTATGACTCCCCGTCTCGGAGTAGGTTGCCATTAAAAGAAACCACATTATTATTTGCCTGATTTATTCTCATTATCTGTGTCTTTCCTTTAAAGATTTTCAGATCTAGCTGCTGTGATCCTGCATCAAGTATATTTAATCACAAGAACAATGGGTCAGAGTCTATACAGATGGGTCCGCAGAAAGTGCAGTTAGAAATGGTGGTGGTGGAGTGTACATCGAATTCCCAGATGGTACCAGGGATAAGTCCAGCGTGCCATCCGGGAAGTACTGCCATAACTATGAAGCAGAAACTCAAGCTATCAAGACAGGAAAAGAGAAACTGCTAAATACTAATCTTGGCTCACAGTATGTGGTAATGCTGACAGATGTTAAATCAGTACTTGAAGCACTCCAGTCTAGGAAACTACCAGAATTGCAAACACTGCTGACGCAACTCAGCCTTCAGCGAAGAGTCGTAATGCAGTGGACACCGTCTCATCGTGGAGTGCCTGGAAATGAGAAAGATGATCAACTGGCAGGGAAAGGTGCGACAAAAGAGCAGCCAGATGTACCAGTCACATACCACCAAAAGAAAAGAATCATTAAATCGATCAGGAAACCACCAGCCCCAGAACAAGACGACTATTTTATAATGGACAGACCAGAACAAGTCATTATCCTCCGCCTCAGAACAGGGCACAACTGATTACGTAACCACATGCACACAAAATTCAAGATAGGTTATCAGCCATGTGCACCTGTGGAAATGTGTCCCAGACAGCAGAGCATGTACTCCAGGACTGCACCGATTTTGACACATTAAGGCAAACCTTTTGGCCAGAAAGAACAATAGTGGAACGTAAACTCTATAGACCACTGAATGAACTAACAATGACAGTGAAATTTATACTAGAGACAAAACTGCTGATATAGACAACTTATTTCAGGCGAACGAAAGAAGAAGAAGTATATTTAATTGATTTTGCATCTGATTCCGTGAATGGGACAGACGAGAAATATCATCAGCGAAGTCCAGATCATCAAGCTGTTTTGTAGTGGTTGCCTGTTCATCTCTTAGTTTTTTATCAATAGCATCTTTTAATCTTTCCAAAATAATTCTACTTAATATTTTTCCAGGAACTGACAGCAACATAATTCCTCTATAGTTTCACACTCCTGTAGATCACCTTTTTTGGTCAGTTTCACAAGATATCATTCTCTCCAGTTTGCTGGTATGTCTTTGGTCTCCCAGACTTTACAAAAAAATATATGTATCAATTCCGTTGAGACTTTACTCGAGTTAGAAGAAGAACGGAGCACTTATGGGTTACTATCTGTGTGCCATTATGTTGATCAGTTGTTTAAACCTTAAACAATCTGAACATTCAGGAACATTGACTAATAAACAGCAATTTGTCTCGGAAGCTTAAATATTTTGTTGATATCCCACGGGCACAAAGCATCACTGCATTCCAATTTGCAATAATTATGCAGGATTTACAGTTGAAAATGAAAAATTTAAAAAGCTTAAGGGGTCACTACACGGCATTTTTCCCAATTTATGACAAAAATATCACTTTTTCAATGTTTTCGTTTTTGTAAAGTTCGGCATTCGTAGAATAGATGACACACAAAATTTATGTCATTTGTAAACAATTTAGCATTGAAAAGTTAATACTAACGACACCTCCTTGTGCACTTTTTTAAGAGAAAAAAAAGTTTACAAGTCAGTTTTCTCAAATCTCTATATTTCAGTTTGCTGTGTGTGTGAAATCCTAAAATCTAAGCTAATATAAAGAGTAGAAACATGCAATTTTATATGCATACTCCATAAACAATATTATAGGGACTGGTCTGTCTAAAAGTAGATTTTAGAAAGAATTTGTTTTCTAAAATTTGATTATTGTCTTATGATGCTCGATTTTTTGACTTTTTCAATAAACCTACATTTTAAAATTCTACCTAAAATATTTAAAAACATGTTTAAAGTAAATAATCTAGACCTGTACCTCTAAATAAGATAAAAGGTCATGGATCCATCATCTATTGCTGAATATCTAGGTTTGTTTTTAAAATTTTAGGATTTTAAGTACATATTGTTTTTTTCACAAGATGGCGGTTACTGCCATGACAACTATGATTTTTTAACACTTTAAGTATACAAATGTAATAACATGTATCCCTACAAACGACCATTATAAAATAACTGCTCTAAGTCTGTAAATAAAAAAATTATTTTTTTTTGGTGTAGTGACCCCTTAATAAACTATATATTTGGACATTGAGATAGGGTCCATTTCACATTTAGCTGCCCTTTCATTCATGTTAATTGTTACTGTGTGAGCAGTGACCTCTGCAGTGTCGCATGCCTTGTACGCAGGCTGCAGTCTCTCACAGGACGTAAGGGGGTTGGGGTTAGGACCAGTTCTGCATGTTTTGGAACCGTTAAAAGCGCTGACATCCTAAAATATACAATGCGCGATATCACCGGCAAACAACAACTAGTAAAACGCTACGTCCTGGTAGCCGGTCACTAGGCTCGACATGCCTGCAACATAATCAATCACTCAACATGACAAGCATGGCAATTTATAAATGGTAAGGAAAGTCACTGTCTTTCTGGGACAGAAAATTAATAGGACGGTTTGTTAGCCAGAGATACGACCGGAGGCAATGACACCACTGCGACGCAGAACAGTCCGAGAATAAAAGGTCAGCCAATGAGTTGATCGCCAGCTATATGTGAAGTGGACCGAAATCAGTACTGTACATAATTATGAAATAATTAAAAAAAATATAAATACATTCGATAAATGACAGACTTACATCAGTTTCACAAGCGGATGCTTGTAACAGATCCACACTTTGGGTGTGTAGAAGACATGCCTCTTGTCCAAATGGGGGAGAAGCAGGTGTTACAGGGAGCTTCTTGAATGTGACAATAAAAAGGTTTATTTTATAAACATTTCAATAAGTATAACATTAAATTAAAAATTACTGATACTTTCATTGTAGCTCACCCCAAACACAGGAAACACCAGAGTTTATACAATACACATTCTATCATATTTCCACTTTTTTTTTTAAACCTGTCACATTCTATCAATGTTATCCCTTTTTACTAGATGTATTCTATCATTATATTATTAGTTTTTACAATAATCAATTTATCATTATATTTCCAGTTTTTAAATGATGCATTCTATCGTTATAGTAACCAGATAGTCAATGTAAATGTTTATTTACATCAAAATGTAAAAAGGAATAAACGATTAATATGTAAAAAAAAAATAATGCATTTTTTGATTAAACCATTTCATTTTTCATCTTAAATTGTTTTCTATCATTGCTACCAAATGGCATGCATCTATTTTGTGTATGTATGTGTACTCATATTATTAAATTTTGATTACCATTGATTATTATAACTAATATCTCTACTTTTAAATGTCCCTGCATTAATTTATAAAAACTTCATAATTTTAAAGGATTTACCATTTAATACACACATACACATAAAATGCGAAAAGTTCACTAAATTTTATACTTTGACATTCTTTTTCTTCTTTGCATTCACCAGCTGTAAATTCTGATGTAAAAATTCTAGTTGTTTGTCCACTTCTGACCATTGAGCATCACGTGGCCGCTGTCGCAGGCTAGCTGTAAACCCCAAAAAACGAAAACAGGCCAGCCGCCCACTTAAGGGCTAAAAAAAATTATATCACCTAACAGGGAATCAAACGCGGGTCACCCGCATGATAGGCAGAATAGTTATAACTACGCTACCAAACACTCAAGCAGATAGTGAAAATGAAATTATATAGTAATTCAAAGTTCAAAAAGAGCTCAGCAGTCAAAAATGGCCAATCAACTAAAAACAAATCCAGGCCGGCAACGAAACAAATAATGATTTGACCGTTGCTGGAGCTACGTCATTCGTGGTTTGTGCCGATTTTCTGAAAAAAAATCACGCTTCGAGTCAAAGGTAATGCTGTGTGAAAATTTGAAAGCAATCGGTTCAGTAGTTTCCGAGTCTATAGTTAACAAAGACGGAAAATTAAGATTTTTATTAATATAGATTTTATAAATACACAAATCAGATAACAGTAACCTATACAAAAGAAAAACGCAATCGAGCTACAATATGTCATTATCACTACTGGTCTCTACTGGTAGACTCCGTAAGTCTATTGGTCACTGTTTGATGTGGAGATTGGGTCTCTTCCTCTAAAATATCTTATCTTAGGCAGATTATGAACATTTGGCTCTGCTGTCCTAATCTTTCTCAGACTACAATTCTGTAA
The DNA here is from genome assembly GCA_905116865.2 of Candidula unifasciata. NCBI lineage: Eukaryota > Metazoa > Mollusca > Gastropoda > Stylommatophora > Geomitridae > Candidula > Candidula unifasciata. The sequence continues at coordinate 62,838 of CAJHNH020000679.1, forward strand.
ATAAAAATATTAACTGCAGGGCAGAGGCTTCACCATTGTGAAGAAATCTGACAACTTCTCTTGCTTTCTCCTAATTAAATCTTCAATCATATTTAAAAACCATGGTTTTTATTTCAGATAACATTTCAGAATAAAATCCAGACTTTCACAGATAAAAGTGGGTATTATATGCTTTGTATTAATGATCCAATTTGACGATCTCTAAAAATTAGGTTTTATAGTTTGACATTTGAACTTTGCAAAATCAGGTTCGCAGGTGATGTCTTTTTCTAATGTTTCCATTGTTGTCTATTTATGTATGCCTCATTTACAGAGTTAATAAGTGCTCTCACTCTGAGATTAAAGCAGGCTAACAGTGATGAAAATCAATTACCTGCATAACAGGGTTGTTGTTGTTGGAGAGGGGGGTGGGAGTATTTGATAACTTCAATACTACAGTTTTTACCACATACCTTCTTGGACTCCATTTCCAGGTTATACTACACCATCAGCATTTTATCACTGTAGTTCCAGTTTTGACAGTAGGAATTCTATCATTGTTCCACCGTTTTTTTTAAAAACAAGATGCATTCTATATGCAAACATTTAGCTCTTTGCCTCTCAGGCAGATGCACTCAGACTTCGAAGGAAGCACCCAATTAGTCGACTCTCCCAAATTGTGTTCTGAAACCCACACAGGGAACTTTGATATTATAATCAGTACTTTATATCATTTTGAAATAATTTAATAATTACTTACATTATTGTCATCAGTGGATGTCTGTGAGAGTTCCATACTTTGGGTGTGTTGTTTACATGACTCAGGTTCAGGTTCTGAAGAAGCACTTGTGACAGCAACATTCTTAAATGTGATCAGAAATGGTTCAAGGAGGAGTGCAACAAGTGATGGCCATTCTCTTGTTAAACTGAACATTTTCTTCAAAATCAATTTTTTGAATACATACAATTGGGTGCCAAGACTTTTCTCATTTAAAACCTTGCCTGGTTCTGTAGTCTGCACAGTACAACTGACTTCGCGTACTACATCAACTACAGAACGACCATCAGCAATCAAGAGCCGACCAATGTAGCCTTTCTGTATAGGATATCCAGCTTCAAAGACTGACAGATGTGATCTAAGATGTGCTGCTGTCCTTTTTGCCATGGCTCGGTCAAAATCTAAATAATAAATAAAATAGAAAGAAATAACATTAATAAAAATAATGATTATTATTAATAAAGATTAAATATTATCAATCAAAAGAGTTTTTTTTTCAATGTAAATAAAATAAACATTGTTTTGTTTTTAATTAGAATTCAACCATTTTATTTCAGAATTTCATAGTCAATACTATTACTAACAATTTAAAAAAAAAAAAACACTCAACTCATACACAATATGTTTTGTTTTAGTGGCTGCATGTTCTCGAGGCACAGCGTTTGCCTCAGGTGCTGGAGGTCACGGGTTCAGGCTGCACATTTTTCGCGTGGACTTCTAGTAATTTCCCCTGGGTAGTAAGATCAGATGCCCGTGTATACTGCTGCCTATGTAAACAAATCCCTTGACAGTAGGAAATCAAAAAGAGTAGCCTAACAGTGCTGAAGGGGCAAAATTTGGAGTTAAAAATCTACCCAAAGTATTTCAGGATCCTTCAGACTCAGACTTGAGTTAGAAGTAGAATGGAGCACTTATGGGTTACTACTCTCTTACCACGATGTTGGGTTGTTGTTTGAACTGTTTTATTTAAATATAATAAATCACTAAAATATAAAATAGTAAGATTATTATTTAACCCCTATCAAGAAGTCCAAACATGTGGCCTCCATCTATGAAATTCTGACTGAAGGGTCAAAAGGTAAAAAAAAAAAAAAAAAATGTATGTGCCCTGTATATATGCTGAGACAGCGGTCTGTCAATCTTTTCACAAGGGACTTATGTTTATCAAACATTCTGTGTGTTTTTCATTGGCACAGGAGCGGAGCAACTATGGGGTGACCCGTTTGCTATGAAGCTGAAACTAAAATTACCAGACTCCTTAAATATGAATGTACATGAGGTGGGAGAGCTGGCGAGAGACCAAGTTTTTTTTCGGGCAGACCGTGATGAGAGTGATGTTCTGCACAGGACCTGCTACATGATGATGAGTACGGAAATGCTAAATATTTTGGAGTCTATCGATCCCTTGCATAACTAGGTGGTCTCCATTTCCCATGATTTCTGGAATCTTTTAGCTACGATATTTACGCAGACTTTAGCTCCAAAGCTGTTGCTACAGTATGTTTAATAATGTTAACTGTAGTCAAATGGCTTTGAAACCGAATGGGAATGTAGTGTACATATCGTCACGCAAAAATAATTCACAATGGGCCGTTTATCATCATAATGAATTCATACAAATGCCTACTTACAGTTACATATATTGCTTGGTTTAGCATCTAAGGTTGTTTTTGCCAATGCACTGACTTCCCCATTTTTGTCATATCCTGTCTTTCGGAAGGTGACTTTGGAATCTCCCTAATAAACAAAACATAAACCCAAAATAAAAACTTGTTATAACAGTAAAGTTAAGATATGAAGAGTAATGGATGTAAAACAATCCTTTAACAATGACAGTACTGGATGGAAGTGTAATCCAGTTTACCTGACATATCCTTTAACAATGAAAAATTTGCTAGGAGATGTTAATATAATACATAAAGATTGCTGTCAAAGTCAAAGTGACTTACCCAGACGGAGAAACTTGACAGTGTTATCAATGTGCGAACCCAGCATGACCAAGTGTGGACACCATATACTGTTGTGGGTGAACTATTAGCAGGTGTTTAACATACTGTAAACTGTTGTGTGAGAAATATCAATTTCAGCTGAAAATGGCCAAGAATCAATTGCCCTCAACCGGAAACGACCTTAAACCTTCAAAATACAGTTAGCCAAAAATAGCCTAACTGCTGAAAATCGCAGATCTTTAGACGATCCCACTGCGGTGGCCAAAATTCCAGGTGGATGTGTCTTTTCCAAGGTCAGTATTTGTTATCCGACATTAAAAGTAAGTTTCAAGGTCACTACCACAATTTCCAGGTCAGCTACAAACCCTTAGGGTGAGCTATAAGTTATCTGGCATATAAACATTTCATCAGTACCGATCCAGATTTTACAACATGCATTCTATCATTATATTTCCAGTTTCAATAACATGCTTCCCTCGAAGTCAGAGTACATCTGCCTGTGAGGCAGGAAATGGCAAAAGCCAGTAAAACAGTTGTACACACAAAACTCAAGTCCAGGTAAAAGCCAAAAGTTCAAACGGACGATTAACCGGGACCGTCTGCCGGAATTCACAGCCGGTGAACGAAAAAGAAGAAGAATAAAATGCAATTTACCTTTATATTTTCATTTTATGTTTACAAATTGTGTTATTTCATTAGTTTCACATGACCAAGGTAAATGTTTACTTCAAACTCATCAAAATGTAAACAGCAACTAAATTGTAAATTGTTATAATGAAATAATAATGCAGGTGTTAAATAAATGGTGTCTTTCATCTCAAATCATGTTTGCTGCTAGTAAAAAATAACATGGATGTTTCTGTCTTTTTTGCTCTATTTAATGCATTCTTATTGCTGGTAATTATTATAACTGATATATCCCCTTACAAATTCCACTGGCCACAAAGTATCAATGCATTCCAGTTTGCAATAATTGTGCAATATTTACAATTTAAAACAAACAAAAAATCTCAAAAGTTCATTAATTATAAACTAAGACACTGAAACCAGTAATATTTAATATTTTAAAATAATAAAATAACAAATACGTTCACTAAATGACAGACTTACATTAGTTTCACAAATGGATGTCTGTGACAGATCCATACTTTGGGTGTCTTGAAGACAAGGCTCAGGTCCAGGTGGGGGAGAAGGCATTACAGGGAGCTTCTTGAAAATGATAGGAAATGGTTTAAGGAACAGTGTTACAAGTGACTGCCATTCTTTTAATAGTATGCAGTCACACCTAATGAAAAAAAGGTTAGATGATTTAGCATTAGGGCGTCTCAAACGTAGCAGCTTTGTCCATCGGGGAAAAAGACTTAGAAGACAGTATCAAGCTGATCTACCTATTAGAACAACACCGCTGAAACCTACCCTATACCCTGTACCTTGGGAGCAAGTCAGTGATACAATACAGATAATGACTTCAGTCAATGGATTCACAACTGGAGATGAGTCCAATGATCTTCAAAAACGAACAGCTGCTCTTAGCATGATTCATGTAAACTATCCCGAACAGTCATGGATACATGTTTACACAGATGGATCAGCAACCAGTGTGGTTAAAAATGGGGGTGCTGGAGTCTTTATTACATACCCAGGCAACCACCGCCACACAAAGTGGATACCCACTGGTAAATTCTGTTCCAACTACACAACAGAGATTGTAGCACTAGAGCAGGCTGCCGAAATGTTACACAACACCAGTTCTGACTGCCACCAAGTGGTCATATTCACAGATGCGCTATCAGTTGCTTCAAGCCCTCAAGAGTGGCAAACTCCCTCACTTGAGATCTGAACTTGGCAAGGTGGCTGCCCAAAAGTGTACTGTACTCCAGTGGGTGCCATCCCACTGTGGTATACCAGGAAACGAAACCGCAGATAAACTTGCTAAAAAAGGGGCAGAATGTGACCAGGAAGAGAATGCAGTAACATACTATGAGAAGAAAAGGGCCATCCAGGCTATTAGAAGTGAACAGAGTCTGGCCAGAGACGACTACCACTTACTTGACCGGCATGGGCAGGTCATTGTCCTACGTCTCAGGACAGGACATAACAAACTTAACCAGCAAATGCACAGGCTTCGTCTAAGTAGTTCACCTTTTTGCCCATGTGGGCTATGTGTGCAGACTACAGAACATGTCCTGCAAGACTGTCCCTTGTTCAGCCCATTAAGAAAGGAATACTGGCCCAGTGAGTCACCACTGTACACAAAGTTGTATGGGACTAAAAATGAACTCATAAAAACAGTCAAGTTTATCACAAGAACCTGTCTGTCGGTGTAAATCAGAAAGCGAACACAAGAAGAAGAAGAAGAAGAACTGCCATTCTCTTGTCAAATGATGCTTTTTACTCAAAATCAATTTTTTACATATATGCAAATTGGTAGCAAGACTTTCCTCATGTAAAATCTTGCCTGGCTTTGCTGTCTGCACAATACTTCTGACTTCAAGTACCACATCAGGTATAGAACGACCATCCACAATCAAGAGTTGAGCGTGTCAATTGCGCATGTCCGGGGACTATACCGCCACGAGCATATCCCATGCCGCTCACTCAGTGTGGGGGATACTCTCGGCGGTGGCGAAAGTCGCCGGAAATGCGCAATAAAAGTCGCCGTAAGTGCACAATCGACACCTGACTGAGGCACTGTTAGGGTATATTTTTTGCCTCGATAATTTCGGAAGATAGCCACAACTTCTCTTGCTTTCTTCTAATTGAATCTTCAAACATATTTGAAAACCATAGTTTTTATTTCAGATGACATTTTAGAATTAAGTCCCGACTTTCACAGATAAAATTGGGTATTATATGCTTTGTATTAATGATCCAATTTGATGATCTCTAAAAATTAGGTTTTATAGTTTGACATTTGAACTTTGCAAAATCAGGTCGGTAGGTGATGTCTTTTTGTAATTTTTCCATTGTTGTCTATTTATGTATGCCTCATTTACAGAGTTAATAAGTGCTCTCACTGTGAGATAAAAAGCAGGCAAATATTGATGAAAATCAATTACCTGCATAACAGGGTTGTTGTTGGAGAGGGGGGTGGGAGTATTTGATAACTTCATTACTCGAGCTTTTACCACATACCTTCTAGGACTCAATTTCCAGGTTATACTACATCATCAGCATTTTATCAATGTAGTTCCAGTTTTGACAGTAAGAATTCTATCATTGTTCCACCTTTTTTTTAAAAACAAGATGCATTCTATCATTGTTTCCCCTTTTTTTTTTAGATGTCTTCTATCATTATATTTCCAGTTTTTACAATATGCATTCCATCATTATATTTCCAGTTTTCAAAACATTTGTTCTATCATTATAGTTCTACATAACCAATGTGAATGTTTATTTACATCATAATGTAAATAGCAAGAAATGGTTGATATTTAAAAAGCAATTAATGCAGCTTTTCATTAAACTGTTTCCTTTCTCATCTCAAATCATTTTTCTGACACTGCTACCAAATGACATGGCATGCGTGCCTTTGGGTGGTGGGGGTGATGGGCAGTGTACACACCCATTTTAATTAATTCTGATTACCAGTGATTATTATAAAAAACATCTCTATTTATAAATCTAACTGCATTAGTTTTCATTAACTTTATAATTATAAAGGGTTTACCATTTAAAACACATACATACACACAAAATGTGAAAAGTTCAATAAACGTTATCATCTACTATTCATCTTCTTCACGTTTACCGGTTGTAATCTTCAGAGGAAAGTTCTGATTGTTCGTCAACATCTGGACATTAGTCTGGTACCAAAATCTGAGTGCTATGTGCACTTCCAATTTACAGATCTGACTTAGTTGTATGCAGACTGTTAGCCCTTTGCCTCTCAGGCAGATGTACTCCGACTTCGAAGGAAAGCATCCAATTAGTTGACTCTTTCGACATGCTTGTTTGAAAGACAGTGGATCAATTCTTGATTTCTCCCGAATTGGGTCCTGAAACTCACAAAGGGGAACTCTGATATTATAATCAGTACTGTATATCATTTTCAAATAATTACTTACATTATTGTCATCAGCGGATGTCTGTGAGAGTGCCATACTTTGGGTGTGTTGTATACATGACTCAGGTCCAGGTTCTGAAGAAGCACTTGTGACAGCAACATTCTTAAATGTGATCAGAAATGGTTCAAGGAGGAGTGCAACAAGTGATGGCCATTCTCTTGTTAAACTGAACATTTTCCTCAAAATCAATTTTTTGAATACATACAATTGGGTGCCAAGACTTTTCTCATTTAAAATCTTGCCTGGTTCTGTTGTCTTCACAGTACAACTGACTTCGCGTACTACATCAACTACAGAACGACCATCAACAATCAAGAGCCGACCAATGTAGCCTTTCTGTATAGGATATCCAGCTTCAAAGACTGACAGATGTGATCTAAGATGAGCTGCTGTCCTTTTTGCCATGGCTCGCTCAAAATCTAAATAATAAATAAAATAGAAATAATGTTAATAAAAATAATGATTATTAATAAAGATTAAATATTATCAATGAAAAGAGTTTGTTTTTAAATGTAAATAAAATAAACATTGTTTTGTTTTTAATTAGAATTCAACCATTTTATTTCAGAATTTCACAGTCAATACTATTACTAACAATTTAAAAAAAAAAACCACTTAACTCATACACAATATTAATGTTTTGTTTTAGTGGCTGCGTGTTCTCGGGTTCAGGCTGCACATTTTTCGCGTGGACTTCTAGTAATTTCCCCTGGGTAGTAAGATCAGATGCCCGTGTATACTGCTGCCTATGTAAACAAATCCCTAGACAGTAGGAAATCAAAAAGAGTAGCCTAACAGTGCTGTAGGGGCAAAATTTGGAGTTAAAAATCTACCCAAAGTATTTCAGGATCCTTCAGACTCAGACTTGAGTTAGAAGTAGAATGGAGCACTTATGGGTTACTACTCTCTTACCACGATGTTGGGTTGTTGTTTGAACTGTTTTATTTAAATTTTTTAAATATAATAAATCACTAAAATATAAAATAGTAAGATTATTATTTAACCCCTATCAAGAAGTCCAAACATGTGGCCTCCATCTATGAAATTCTGACTGAAGGGGTCAAAAAGTAAAAAAAAAAAAAAAAATGTATGTGCCCTGTATATATGCTGAGACAGCGGTCTGTCAATCTTTTCACAAGGGACTTATGTTTATCAAACATTCTGTGTGTTTTTCATTGGCACAGGAGCGGAGCAACTATGGGGTGACCTGTTTGCTTTGAAGCTAAAACTAAAATTACCAGACTCCTTAAATATGAATGTACATGAGGTGGGAGAGCTGGCGAGAGACCAAGTTTTTTTTCGGGCAGACCGTGATGAGAGTGATGTTCTGCACAGGACCTGCTACATGATGATGAGTACGGAAATGCTAAATTTTTTGGAGTCTATCGATCCCTTGCATAACTAGGCGGTTTCCATTTCCCATGATTTCTGGAATCTTTTAGCTTCGATATTAACGCAGATTTTAGCTCCAAAGCTGTTGCTACAGTATGTTTAATAATGTTAACTGTAGTCAAATGGCTTTGAAACCGAATGGGAATGTAGTGTACATATCGTCACGCAAAAATAATTCACAATGGGCCGTTTATCATCATAATGAATTCATACAAATGCCTACTTACGGTTACATATATTGCTTGGTTTAGCATCTAAGGTTGTTTTTGCCAATGTACTGACTTCCCCATTCTTGTCATATCCTGTCTTTCGGAAGGTGACTTTGGAATCTCCCTAATAAACAAAGTATAAACCCAAAATGAAAACTTATTATAACAGTAAAGTTAAGATATGAAGAGCAATAGATGTAACACAATCCTTTAACAATGACAGTACTGGATGGAAGTGTAATCCAGTTTACCTGACATATCCTTTAACAATGACAAACGTGCTAGGAGTTAATATAATATACAGAGATTGCTGTAAAAGTCAAAGTGACTTACCCAGACTGAGAAACTTGACAGTGTTATCAATGTGCGAACCCAGCATTACCAAGTGTGGACACCGTATACTGCCGTGCATAAACTATCAACATGTGTGACACACACTGCATACTTTTGTGGGTGAACTATTAGCATGTGTTTAATATACTGTAAACTTCCTTTTCCTCTGCCTTTCTAGCTCCTAACAGAGCAAAGGCCCTCCACCAACTCACACCAAGTTGTTCTATCCTCTGCTATCTCATGTAGCTCTCCATATCTTTCTAACTTCATTCTCCAGCTCCCTTCCCCATGTGTTTTTTGGCCTTCCTTTATTCATATGCCCCTGTGGGTTCCAATGCAAAGACATTCTAGTTATATTGTTCTCCGGTTTTCTCAATGTGTGTCCTATCCAATGCCAGCGTCTTTTCTTCACCTCTTGGTCCACCGGAGCTTGCTTAGTTCTCTCCCAAAACTCTACATTATTGATTCCATCATACCATTTAATTCCCTCTACTCTGCGCAGGCACCAGTTAATGAATGTCTGTAATTTATTAGTAATTGCCTTAGTTGTTCTCCATGTTTCCGCCCCATACAAAAGTACTGATTTGACAGAATTAAAAATTTCAAGTTTAGTATTTCTTTTAATTTCTTTTGACCTCCACAAATTTTTTAGTGTTATGAAAGCTCCTCTTGCCCTTTGTATTCTTATTTTAATGTCTCTATCAGTTTCCTCATCTTTAGATACATTACTGCCCAAATAGGAGTATGACTCCCCGTCTCTGAGTAGGTTGCCATTAAAAGAAACCACATTACTATTTGCCTGATTTATTCTCATTATCTGTGTCTTTCCTTTAAAGATTTTCAGATCTAGCTGCTGTGATCCTGCATCAAGTATATTTAATCACAAGAACAATGGGTCAGAGTCTATACAGATGGGTCCGCAGAAAGTGCAGTTAGAAATGGTGGTGCTAGAGTGTACATCGAATTCCCAGATGGTACCAGGGATAAGTCCAGCGTGCCATCCGGGAAGTACTGCCATAACTATGAAGCAGAAACTCAAGCTATCAAGACATGAACAGAGAAACTGCTAAATACTAATCTTGGCTCACAACATGTGGTAATGCTGACAGATGTTAAATCAGTACTTGAAGCACTCCAGTCTAGGAAACTACCAGAATTGCAAACACTGCTGACAAAACTTAGCCTTCAGCGAAGAGTCGTAATGCAATGGATACCGTCTCATCGTGGAGTGCCTGGAAATGAGAAAGCTGATCAACTGGCAGGGGAAGGTGCGACAAAAGAGCAGCCAGATGTACCAGTCACATACCACCAAAAGAAAAGAATCATTAAATCGATCAGGAAACCACCAGCCCCAGAACAAGACGACTATTTTATAATGGACAGACCAGAACAAGTCATTATCCTCCGCCTCAGAACAGGGCACAACTGATTACGTAACCACATGCACACAAAATTCAAGATAGGTTATCAGCCACGTGCACCTGTGGAAATGTGTCCCAGACAGCAGAGCATGTACTCCAGGACTGCACTGATTTTGACACATTAAGGCAAAACTTTTGGCCAGAAAGAACAATAGTGGAACATAAACTAACAATAGTGGAACGTAAACTCTATAGACCACTGAATGAACTAACAATGACAGTGAAATTTATACTAGAGACAAAACTGCTGATATAGACAACTTATTTCAGGCGAACGAAAGAAGAAGAAGTAAATTTAATTAATTTTGCGTCTGATTCCGTGAATGGGACAGACGAGAAATATCATCAGCGAAGTCCAGATCATCAAATTGTTTTGTAGTGGTCCACTGAATTCCATTTTTGGTGTTAGCAGTTACTGTCTTCATAATCCAGTCTATAGCCAGTAAAAATAGGAGAGGCGAAAAAAGACATCCCCGTCGCACACGTGTTTTTATTTCAAAAGTATTTGTTAGCTTTCTCTCATGAAGAACTCGCCATTTCATGTCTTTATATGTTGCCTTTATTAAGTTAATAATTTTCTGTGGGTTTCCACAGTGCCCCATCAATTTCCAGAGTGATTCTCTATCAATGCTGTCAAATGCTTTTTCATAGTCGATGAATCCAATGTAAAGTGGTACTTTAGTTCAATGCTTCGCTCTATTATTATACATAATGTAGCGATCTGGTCAGTACAGGATCTGTTTGGCTAAAAACCAGCCTGTCTTAGTTTTTTATCAATAGCATCTTTTAATCTTTCCAAAATAGTTCTACTTAATATTTTTCCAGGAACTGACAGCAACATAATTCCTCTATAGTTTCACACTCCTGTAGATCACCATTTTTGGTCAGTTTCACAAGATATCATTCTCTCCAGTTTGCTGGTATTTCTTTGGTCTCCCAGACTTTACAAAAAAATATATGTATCAATTCCGTTGAGACTTGACTCGAGTTAGAAGAAGAACGGAGCACTTATGGGTTACTACCTGTGTGCCATTATGTTGATCAGTTGTTTAAACCCTAAACAATCTGAACATTGACTAATAACCAGCAATTTGTTTTGAAAGCTGAAATATTTTGTTGATTCCCACTGGAAAAAAGTATCACTGCATTGCAATTTGCAATAATTATGCAGAATTTACAATAAAAAATAAAAAATTTGAAAAGTTTAATAAACTATATATTTGGACATTGAGATAGGGCCATTTCACATTTAGCTGACCTTTCATTCATCTTAATTGTTACTGTGTGAGCAGTGGCCGCTGCCATGTCGCATGCAGGCTGCAGTCACTCATAGGACGTAGGCGGTCGGGGTTAGGACCAGTTCTGCATGTTTTGGAACCGTTAAAAGCGCTGACATCCTGGAATATACAATGCGCGATATCACCGGCAAACAACAACTAGTAAAACGCTACGTCCTGGTAGCCGGTCACTAGGCTCGACACGCCTGCAACATAACCACTCAACAGGACAAGCACAGCAATTTATAAATGGAAAGGAAAGTCACTGTCTTTCTGGGACAGAAAATTAATAGGACGGGTTGTTAGATAGAGATACGACCGGAGATAATGACACCCCTGCGATGCAGAACAGTCTGAGAATGAAAGGTCAGCCAATGAGTTGATCGGCAGCTAAATGTGAACTGGACCGAAATCAGTACTGTACATAATTATCAAATATTTAAATAAAAAATACATTCGATAAATGACAGACTTACATCAGTTTCACAAATGGATGCTTGTGACAGATCCACACTTTGGGTGTGTAGAACACATGCCTCTTGTCCAAATGGGGGAGAAGCAGGTGTTACAGGGAGCTTCTTGAATGTGACAATAGAAAGATTTATTTTATAAACATTTCAATAATTATAACAGTATAACATTAAATTTAAAATTATTGATACTTTCATATTAGCTCACCCCAAACACGGAAAACACTAGAGTTTTTACGATTGGCATTTTATCATTATAGTTCCAGTTTTTACAATATACATTCTATTATATTTTCACTTTTTTTTTAATAGTCACATTTTATCATTGTTTCCCCTTTTTACTAGATGTATTCTATCATTATATTTCTAGTTTTTACAATAAGCAATCTATCATTATATTTCCAGTTTTTAAAAGATGCATTCTATCCTTAAAGTTCCAGTTAGTCAATGTGAATGTTTATTTACATCAAAATGTAAAAAAGAATAAACGATTCATATGTAAAAAGAAATAATGCATTTTTTGATTAAACCATTTCCTTTTTCATTTCAAATTGTTTTCTGTCACTGCTACCAAATGACATGCATCTATTTTGTGTATGTGTGTGTACTCATATTATTCAATTTTGATTACCATTGATTATTATAACTAATATCTCTACCTAAAAATGTATTTGGCATTAATTTATAAAAACTTCATAATTATAAAGGATTTACCATTTAATACACACATACACATAAAATGTGAAAAGTTCACTAAATTTTATACTTTGACATTCTTTTTCTTCTTCACCAGGTGTAAATTCTGATGTAAAAATTCTAGTTGTTTGTCCACTTTTGTACTCCTATTTCAGAAACTGAGTGTTGCATGCACATATGTTTAACAAGTCTGGCCCATTTGCATGCAGACTGTCGGTTCCTTGCCTCCCAGGCAAAGCGCCTAATTAATTGACTCTTACGACATGCTTATGGGCAGGCAATTCTTGCTTTCCCCACAATAAGATCCCGGAAACCACACGGAGATACTCATACTGAAATCAGTACTGCATATCATTTTTAAATAATTACTTACATTATTGACATCAGTGGATGTCTGTGAGAGTTCCATACTTTGGGTGTGTTGTATACATGACTCAGGTCCAGGTTCTGAAGAAGCACCTTTGACAGCGACATTCCTAAACGTGATTGGAAATGGTTCAAGGAAGAGTGCAATAAGTGATGGCCATTCTTTTGTTAAGTAGATTTTTTTACTCAAAATCAATTTTTTGAACTCATACAAACGGGTCACAAGACTCTTCTCATTTAAAACCTTGCCTGGTTCTGTAGTCTGCACAATACAACTGACTTCGCGTACTACATCAACTACAGACCGACCATCAACAATCAAGAGCCGACCAATGTAGCCTTTCTGTATAGGATATCCAGCTTCAAAGACTGACAGATGTGATCTAAGATGTGCTGTTGTCCTTTTTGCCATGGCTCGATCAAAATCTAAAAAATAAATAAAATAGACTTAATATTCATAAACAATAATGTTTAATAATAATAAAGATTAACTCTCTGAGTCCCAGGGGGTTTAGCATCACAGGTCCAAGGGGTAGTCAAGAAAGACGTAAAACCGGCACATTGCGCCTTCATTGGGCTTTTAGGCAGCAACCTATGAAAGTATCATGCGTTCCTTGGGACCCAAAGAGTTAAATATTATAAATGAAAAGAGTTTTGTTTTAAACTGTAAATAAAATAAATTGTTTTGTTTTTAATTAGAATTCAACCATTTCATTTCAGGATTTTACAGTCAATACTTTTATTTAACAATTTAAAAAAAAAACAATTAACTCATACACAGTATTACTGTTTTGTTTTAGTATCTGCGTGGTTTTGAGGCATGCCGTCTACCTCGGGTCCTTGAGGTCACAGGTTAAGGCTCCGGTGAAGACTGCAATTTTTTCGCCCAGACTTCTAGTAATTTTCCCTGGTCTCTGGGTAGTAAGATCATACGCCTGTGTATATTGTTGCGTATGTAAAAAAATCCCTGGGCAGTTGGAAACCGAAAAGAGTAGCCTAATGGTGCTGTCCAGGCAAAATTTGCAGTTAAAAATCTATCAAAAATATTTCAGGATCCTCGCCGGTGCAATGGAATTTGTGCACTGCGCTGAGATTCTTCGGATTTAGACTTGTGTTAGAAGTAGAACGGATCACTTATGGGTTACTACTCTTATGCCGTGATGTTGAGCTTTTGTTTAAACTGTTTTGTTTTAATTTTTTTTTTAAATAAATTATTTAAATATAAAAAAGTAAGGGAGAAGACGTGGCAAAGCGGCTATACGCTCACCGTGGATCGGAAGGTTGTGGGTTCGCTCTCAGGAGGGGCCGGATTTTTTTCAAAAATGACCTTGGCTTCCAGGTCAGTCCAGCCTTGTGTAGGTACCAGGTGCAGTCCCGGGAAGTAAAGGCGGCTGTTGTGATGTTGACCACATCACCCAGCTTGTGCCGATTGGTCTATAAAAATATAGGTCTAGCCCTATATGCCTAATGGCGTGGAAAGGGTCCTTTACTTACTATTATACAGTAAGATTTTTATTTAACCCATATCAAGAAGTCCATACATGTGGCTACCATCAATGAAATTCTGATTGTGGGGGTCAATCGATACGCTCGGCGGTGAGGCACACTCGCAGAAGCAGGTCGGCAAGTAACGTATCGCCGAGACCCAGTTAGAGCCATTTGTTTCGTTATCCGGAGCCGGCACATATGTTTTTAATAGAACTGACCCGCATTCTGATATTTTAGGATATTTTATGGCCAGAAATTGGCCAATTTAGCTCCCTTTTAAATGCCATCATATAGCTATTACGATCATTCTTGTGACCCACTTAAAAACGAAAGTAGAGATCGCTTAGTTACAAGATGGAGTCGGTGGTCCACGAAAAATGTCTCCTTTGCGTATCAGTTACTTTGAAATCCCGTCGCTCAATACTAGCTGTTTAGAATCGAATATGTGGGCTCAAAGTTATTCAGAAAAGGTCACTCAACCAAACGGACACTACATAGCGATCTTTGTTCAGCCAAATAAATTTCACTATTTGCCATGCGGGAAGTAAATTTCTTTAATATCTCCTTTTTAAAGTGAATATATATACTATTAATTGTCATTTTTGGATTCTGCTTCCATTTTTACATGATTTTGGGGAACGATTCAAAGAACTCAAGAAGAGCCAAAATATAAGGCTCTCCTTGCAGATCCGGACGAGGGTTGGACGCCGGCTGGACGACTTAGTTCAGTTTAGTGAGAGTTCTCTCCCTTGGCCGCACTCGAAACAAGTAGCGGAAAAAGTAACGAATCAAACAAGACAGTGAGGTCGACATCAGGGCTGCCAAAGCTTGGGTGTGTCCCCCAGATCTGGGTGTTTTTTTGACACTGCGGGGATATCTGGTTTTTTTTTGTTGCCGATCTGTATGCTTTAATGACCGATACATTTGGGTGGTTAAGGGTCGGGGTAGGGGTAGGATTAGGGTTAGGGGTAGGGTTAGGTTTAGCGTTAGATGTGACAATTTTGACGCCGTAGTTCCCTATAATCGCGCACAGTCACATACACACTCAAACAGTCGACGGACGGTGGATGCTACTGACACGGACAATTCGCCACCGATTGGGCACCAGCCGCCCGCTATTGGCGTCATATTTGGCAGAATTTCAGTGGCGCCACTCCCACAAGCATCAGATTGTCGGCCACTATTTCGACCTCCTACGTGAAAATTTTCACATCTAACCCTAACCCCTAACCCTACCCCTAACCCTACCCATAATCCCTAACTCTAACCCTACCCTAGGGACTACGGTGTTCGGCAATTGGCGGTTCGCAACTTGTTTCTGGAAATCTCGGCTGGTTTCCGGATGGGTCCAAATCTCTCATGAAATTTTGCCCATGGTGGGAATTTGAACCAGCTATAAATAGCTGAAAACAGCGGGAGGGAACCCGATTAACAGCGCATGTCTACGACAGCCAGACGTCCTCTGTTCTCCTTCTTCTTTCGTTCGCCTGAAATAAGTTATCTATATCAGCAGTTTTGTCTCTTGTATAAATTTCACTGTCGTTGTTAGTTCATTCAGTGGTCCATAGAGTTTACGTTCCACTGTTGTTTTTTCTGGCCAAAAGGTTTGCCTTAATGTGTCAAAATCGGTGCAGTCCTGGAGTACATGCTCTGCGGTCTGGGGCACATTTCCACAGGTGCACATGGCTGATACACCTATCTTGAATTTTGTGTACATGTGGTTACGTAATCGGTTGTGCCCTGTTCTGAGGCGGAAGATAATGACTTGTTCTGGTCTGTCCATAATAAAATAGTCGTCTTGTGCTGGGGCTGGTGGTTTCCTGATCGATTTAATGATTCTTTTCTTTTGGTGGTATGTGACTGGTACATCTGGCTGCTCTTTTTTCGCACCTTCCCCTGCCAGTTGATCAGCTTTCTCATTTCCAGGCACTCCACAATGAGACGGTATCCACTGCATTACGACTCTTCGCTGAGCGCTGAGTTGTGTCAGCAGTGTTTGCAATTCTGGTAGTTTCCTAAACTGGAGTGCTTCAAGTACTGATTTAGCATCTGTGAGCATTACCACATACTGTAAGCCAAGGTTGGTATTTAGCAGTTTCTCTGTAGCTATCTTAATAGCCTGGGTTTCTGCATCATAGTTATGGCAGTACTTCCCGGTTGGTACGCTGGACTTATCCCTAGTACCATCTGGGAATTCGATGTACACTCCAGCACCACCATTTCTAACTGCACTTTCTGCGGACCCATCTGTATAGACTCTGACCCATTGTTCTTGTGGGTATTCTTCATCAATATAACTGAGGGTGGCCATTCTGCGGTGTACGTCCTCTGTTTTTCTGTTAGTCATCAGTTTGATTGAAAATAGCGGTAAATTCGAGGTTGGCTTTAACTGTTACTCGTCCTGGTAATGCTAGTTATAATTGAATTCTCCGTCCAATTTTACATTTGTGTCTAAAATTTCTTTCTGAACGGTGGCTAGGTAGATGTACAGTGACATTTTTCAGGCAATCGCTGGCTCAGCCAGTGGCTGTGTCTCATTGCCTGCCATCTTGTCCAATGACAACAAAGCCGATACAGAACTGCGTAGTAGGTTGCGCAGAAAAAACTTCTTGTTTCTGGGTCACAAGTTTTAGCGGCTGTTTCTTACATCTCATCTCCACAAAAACCTACATATCTTAGCTCAGAAATGACATACAAGCCTAAATGAGGTACCATTGAAAAGAAATTGTTTACAGCTTCTAACTGTGCTGGTTCTATTGGTGTAGAGGGCATTTTAAAAATTTTACTGAAGTAGCTACCTAACCCATAACCCTACCCCTAACCCTACCCATAACCCCTAACCCTAACGTTACCCCTAACCAAAACCCCTAACCCAAACCCTACGCAGCCCTACACGCAACAGTATGATGACAACGCAACCCTTCAGGCAACCGTATGACTAGCACCTGCAGTCAAATTTTTAAAATGCCCTCTACACCAATAAAACCAGCACAGTTAGATATCTGTAAACAATCTCTTTCCAATGGTACCTCATTTAGGCTTGTATGTCATTTTTGAGCTGAGATATGTAGGTTTTTGTGGAGATGAGATGTAAGAAACAGCCGCTAAAACTTGTGACCCAGAAACAAGAAGTATTTCTCTGTGCAACCTACTGCGCAGTTCTGTATCGGCTTTGTTGACATTGGACTGTCATTGGACAAGATGGCAGGCAATGAGACTCAGCCGCATGCGATTGCCTAAAAAATGTCACTGTAAATCTAAACAGCCAAAAATGGGAAAGAAATTTTGGCACTCTTCCGAATACCGGCCCCATATTATTCACAGACAAAAAATCCCATTCAGGGCCTCAAGAGGTCGTTGTTAGGGACTTGAGAGGTCATGTTGTTAAAAATATGGAACAGGAAATGCCTTCTTTTATTATATAAGTTCGTTTGAACGAAATTACTGAGTCTTCTCTAGTATAGTTGATAAGCAGTCTGCTTATCGGGTTGTGATCGGGTTGATCGGGGTTCAATTCTCCGGCGGGCCAAAAAAAAAAAAAAACATTTTTCTATTTTTTTCTTCAAAAGGGTGCGATATCTGCGCCTTTACTCGGTCTTGTGGTTAACAGCTAGGTTGCGATAGCGGCGGCAAATTTTTTTTTACTTTTAAAAGGGTGGTTTAGACGTTGTTTTGAAGTTACAACAGTTGATAAGCAGTTGTGGTTAACAACTAGGCTGCGATATCTGCGCCTTTACTCGGTCTTGTGGTTAACAGCTAGGTTGCGATAGCGGCGGCAAATTTTTTTTCACTTTTAAAAGGGTGGTTTAGACGTTGTTTTGTAGTTACAACGGTTGATAAGCAGTTAAAAGGGTGGTTTGCACGTTGTGTTGTGGTTACAACTAGGCTGCGATATTTGCGCCCTTCGCTCGGTCTTGTGGTTAACAGCTAGGCTGCGATAGCGGCGGCGAAATGCTCAATGGTCATGTCACGGGCAGCTAATCTCCTTTTTTTTTTTGTTCGCCCTTGAAATGGCGGTTGGCATAGTGTATTGTGGTTTACAAATACGCTGCTATATCTGCGCCTTTCGTGCTAGGTTGCGATATCTGCGCCTTTCGCCCCAACACATCTGATTTCAGCAGTCCTAATTAGTTGCCTTTTACAACATTCTTTTCAGGTGGCAGTGGATCAATTCTTTTTTTTTCTCCTTGGAACCCACAAAAAAGGTCTTGTGTGTGACTTGTCGCTACTTGGAAGGGCATCAATACGTGGTTATTATTGTTACGGAAGTCGATTATTGGTTGGTTGTAATAGTCCCTGGTTAAACAGATACAGCCTCCTAATAAAGACTCGTGAAATATATTGAGCTGACTGAGTATCCTCGGGAGAAGGGAAAAGGCGTTTATCGATATAGATATACTTTTGGTAAGATGATAAAAGATGAAGACTGCAGGTTACTTATATATTGCTTAACTAATGTTTGCACCTACTTTCACTGTTTACATGCAGTAGTTCAAATATTTCCATTTTTGAAATTTTTATTTTCGAAAAATGGTTAGATTTTCTCTTTTGGCACAGTATGAAAGTATAATAGAATCAATCAGGCCACAGGCATCCGTAAATGTTCTACCCTGTTGTCCAAGTTCCGCCCTTGTGATTACGAGTATGTTGTAACATCACTAGACATCACTAGGTAGATTACGTGTATCACATTAATGTGCTAAATTCGCTTGCTTAGACAACTGGACCCGCTATCCTGTTTGAACTCTGGACATCAAAGTTGTCGACTGGTCTGAGACTGCCCGCTACGTCTCAACTCTAACCCGTGGTTATTAGCCACCTGCCTGTCCGCAAGTTCAGGTCTTCTGTCCGTTCGACTGGAAGATTGCATAATTCTTCAACGTAGATGCGTTCCCTGGTCCAGTTGTTAAGCTAACGTTAAATTCCACTGAGATAAATTGTTGGTTGGTCAGACACTTTGATCGCTGCTAGGAAGATCGCTTGGGTTTGCTGTTCAGTCACCTCATTGTTTCACTTTGTAAAGGTTTCTGTTGGACTTGTGTACTTTTGTTGTTGTTGCGTTTAGAAGGAATTCTGGACTCACCGAATGCGGCAAAAGTTGCGAATAAAGTGGAAATATTTCTTTGATAATTTGTGCAGCTACTTTTAATTATGGCAGGCAGACCATCGGCTCCAACAGATAAGCAATAATATTCTACAAGTTGATCAACTGGCAGCTGTAGATGTCAGACCTGATGATTTATATAGAATAATGAACGATAAACTACAGTGGTTGCAATGGCTTGCTATGCACAGAATAATACAGAACTCAGTAGACTGTTCGTCTTGCAACCGTCGGATGTCATTAGTGTCAAGGCTAGAATGTTCCGATAGATTCTCTTGGCGATGTCGTCGCTGTAATACTCGTTGCAGTGTACGGACGGGTTCGTTCTTCGCTAATTGTGAACTCCCAACTGAAAGAATTGTGATGGTAATGTTTTACTGGTTGTTCGAAGTCAAGCAAAAAAATGTGATGTTTTTTGAGAGATTGACAAACTGTGATACTATAGTCAACTATAACAATTATTTTCGGGTAGAGTGTTACAACTGGCTGCTGTTTAGCAACCCTCAGTTGGGAGGATTTGATGCTAACGGACAGTCAGTGGTTGTTGAAGTTGACGAGAGCTATTTTTTCCACCGCAAGTACCATCGTGGTTACTTTCGTCGTGGTCAATGGGTAGTTGGGCTAGTTGAACGTGGTAGGGTCGTTGCTGGTTGGAAGTTGTTAATAGGCGAGATGCGACAACATTGGAACGCATCATAAGTGAGCATGTGTTACCAGGAACGACAATTGTCACCGATGCCTGGCGAGGCTACAACAACGTTGGTCAACTCAACAATGGCATATATGAACATCTCGTTGTTGTTCATGCTATTAATTTTGTTGACCATGTACACGGAGACATCCACACCCAAACAATTGAAGGGCTGTGGATGCAAGTCAAAAGGAAACAGCGTTTCCAAGGCGGCACTAGTCGTGCATTGTTTAATACATATTTAGCCGAATTTCAGTGGCGTCACAGTCACAAAGAACATGTTTTTGGACAGTATTTACAACTGTTGTGCCACAATTTCGACATATAACTGTCAAATATTATTGGCAGAGTTGCCACTTTTCTTTGACGGAAAGTGTATTGTATTTTTTTTTGCATTTCCTTTTTTTCGTCTGTCATTTCATTTTCTCAGTGACCACACTAGCAGGTGGTACACACTTCATTGATACTGAACATCCTCTTGTGTTTAGAAAAGTTGTAGCCAAGTATATCTTCTCTGCTATGTCGTTTCTACTACACATCTTGGTATTTTTAAATCCATCAAAGTAAATATGATATTGTTGCAGGTATAAGGCAGCGCTCTCTTCAATATACATCAAATGCATTAGATATTTAGAGAAACAGGCCGACAGTTTTTATTCCTTCTGAAATTCTGATTTAGCTTCTATTTAGCTTCTTGTAATTTAATAATCTGATTGAATATGCTTTGTGTATTATATATATATATATATATATATATATATATATATATATATATATATATATATATATATATATATATATATATATATATTGTATCTTATTTATCTTTCTTAAAAAAAATTCCACTGTGTGGAGGGAGAAAAGGAGCAGTGGTGGGGGGGGGGACACACACACATGTTTCAGTGCTTCAGTTATTATTTCACGGCGCTTAACGGCAGCAGTAAAAATTGATGATGATGATCTTAACGTTGCTACACTGATGATGATAATCTTAACGCTACACTGATGATGATGATCTCAACGTTGCTACCCATCGACACAGCGCTCCGATGGATCGAAAATTATTCCTCCCCACGTCACTTCAGCGCTCCGATGGATCGAAAATTAATCCTCCCCACGTCACTTCAGTCGATCGAAAACTATTTCTCCCCACGGCGCTTAACTTTAAACATTGCGCAGAAGTGAAAACTGATGATGATGGCTTCAATTATTATTTCACGGCGCTTAACGGCAGAAGTGAAGACTGATGATGATGATCTTAACGTTGCTACCCATCGACACAGCGCTCCGATGGATCGAAAATTATTCCTCCCCACGGAAAACTATTTTTCCCCACGGCGCTTAACTTTAAAAATTGCGCAGAAGTGAAAACTGATGATGATGGCTTCAATTATTATTTCACGGCGCTTAACGGCAGAAGTGAAGACTGATGATGATGATCTTAACGTTGCTACCCATCGACACAACGCTCCGATGGATCGAAAATTATTCCTCCCCACGTCACTTCAGCGCTCCGATGGATCGAAAATTATTCCTCCCCACGTCACTTCAGCGCTCCGATGGATCGAAAATTATTCCTCCCCACGTCACTTCAGTCGATCGAAAACTATTTCTCACAACGCTTAACGCGCAGATGTGGAAACTGATGATGATGGCCTCAATTATTTCACGGCATTATTGGTACGTATTGTACCATTTTTTGTTGTTCCATATTTTGTATAACCTCTTTATAACCCCTTGACCTCTTTGTAACCTCTTGAACCCTTTGAGGCTCTAAAAGGAATGTTTTGGACAGCAAATAATTTGGGGCCGTATTCGGAAGAGTGCCGAAATTTTGTATACAAATGTAAAATTGGACGGAGAATTCAATTATAACTAGCATTACCACATCTGGTAATGTTTAAGGCCTAAAGCAACTTTGAATACTTAACGCTATTTTCAATCAAACAAATGTAACAGAAAAACAGAGGACGTCCGGCTGTCGTAGACATGCGCTGTTAATCGGGTTCCTTCCCGCTGTTTTCAGCCATTTAGAGTGGGGGGAAATCACACCAATCTCAAAATTTCATGAGAGATTTGGACCCATCCCGAAACCCCAGCCGACATTTCCGAAACAACAAGTTTCAAACGGTTTCCATGGTAACGGAAATTGTCGAAAAGATCGCAAATTTCCGAAACTGTAGTCGCTATTATGACGACTACGCAACCCTACACGCAACCGTATGATGATAGGTAAGTATGTCATTTGTTTCGTGGACTTTTCCGCTCACTGTTTCGAGTGCGGCCAAGGGAGAGAACTCCCACTAAACTGAACTAAGTCGTCAAGCCCGCGTCCAACCCTCGTCCAGTAATATAATGTTTTTTAACTTGAATTAAGTGTACTCACAAGTAAGAGAAGAACTGACATACAAATCTGAATAGCACGAATGATTTAATTTTCAAAAGCTATCTAACTATGCACCTGCATAGTTTATAAACAATAAAATATTTTTAGTTTCTAAACGTTACAAAAGAATTCCTCCTAATCAACCCTGGCGCCATATTTGTTTGGCTGGCGTGATTCCGCATCCGTTACCAGGGTTGCCAGGTCAAAAATAAACAGAATTTTATGTCAAACCATTACCCAAAATATGCCAGCAAATGCCGAAAAAAAGCGTAACATTGTACTCAATTCACATCAAAAGCTTTAGCTTGCATTCTTCACTGTCATCCTCACTGGAACCAGTGTAAACCTTTTCGGATGTACAATCTTTAAGCATTTTCTCAAATAGGAGGAAATCTTTGCAACTCATCTATAATGATAGCATATTTCTTGTTCCGAAAATCATCAATAAGGTCATCCTCAAGTGTCGACTAGTCGTATAATATTTATTTTTTTATTAGGCATGAATATTTAGTTATGTGCAACAGTATGCGCTCCAATGTACTCGCTTCTCGGCCTTTTGGCTAAGATCAAAGTGTAGCTCTGCTGCACTGGTCTGGCCAAAAGAGCCCGGGATCGGTCACATCCAAGTCACGGGAGAAACCCAATCGGCAATGCCATCTTTAAAAAAATCTGCCGGGCGGTTTCTCCGTTCAGTCTGGATTACCGACGTAATACAGTCGGGCGGCCAGACTGGGCATTTGGGGAGACCGACCCGGACACCCAAAAAAAAAAAAAAAATGTACTTCTCTGACCATTCGCTCTCATCATTTCACTTAGATGATCAATTGTGCGTATTGCACAATGGCAGTTCATGCCTACAGCAAGTTGCAGCTCTGCTGCATTTAACTTTATCATTGCCTTGCCTAGGAGTCATTGTTGTTATACGCTGTGACTGGCATTTTAGCGGAGTTTTCATTAGTATTTTTCTGATTTTTCAATGATTTAATGTGTTACTAATTCTTGTTGCAACAGTACACTGACACAGTTTGAAATATACTGCCTCTGATCCGTCTGAAGATCTTTTGAACCGTGGGTATGTTTTTTTTTTTCTCAGGTACTATTATAAGATGCAGTCAGAGGCCAGTTCGGCTATGGGGCGAACGGAGGTGATGATAGTGAATCATCACGTATATACGAGTTGACCTTCAGTACAGCTCAGTGTGAGACCGGGCAACTTGACCACGGATTAAACTGGGTTGAGTTAAACTGGCTCAAGCCAAATAACCACGATTACCACGCATCACCGCGTGTCGAGGCATGAGCACGCAGGTAGACAAAAGAGCTTGGAGAGACCGGACTCGGGGAGTTGTGTGGGACTGGGCGAGACAAGACGTAGCGCGTCTACTGGGTAAACGTACATTAGGTTAGTTACGGTTAGTTGAATAGGATTTTTGTGTTTAGTATCTTTGATAGGCTGTGTTTCCATTTAATGTTTCGACGAGATAGTGTATAGTTAATGCTCATTGTATAAAAGACAATCCATGCAGTATTTGTTTGAGCAGTTATTGAAGGTGTAACACTTCCCAGTCACGCTTAGGCCATTCACCTTACGTGTGCCGCTGAGTCCCATGTGGCAATAGACGGCGGCTTAGTTTACACTGATAAACTGTCAGCTAGGAGTCGTGTTTCTTGTAGATCCATGGAGAACGGCTTGGGTTGACCAGTGAATGTAAAAGCTGCTCAACGCCAGGGGTTTCGGATAACTGCCTACTCAATTGAGGTGTCTACTGCTGTTTTTTTTTTCATTGTACATTAAAGATTATGTTTGTACTCAGCAGGCGCGTGTTTTAAGTGTGTCCAGGGCAGTGAAAGCTTGCCTACATAACGAGCCATATAAAATGATTAGAGTAAATTAGGTCGCTGACAGATGCTTTCCATTTTTTTTTTTTTGGGATGAGATAGCCATTGCTAAAAGTAACAAAATCTATCACAGATAGAATTAGGTCAATATCGTCTCTATTTTATGTCTTTAAGTAGTTTCTAAAGTCTGAATCACTTGGTATCTATGGTGGGTTTTGGTTTTATATCTTGCATTTATTCTAGTATATTAACACAAATTACAGAGGGTCTTGGTTTATGGGAGTCACGATTCGTTTAGGAAGACTACAAAAATAATAAGAAATGGCGTGAATCTCCGTTAGTCCGTACCAGGAT
This sequence comes from Candidula unifasciata, assembly GCA_905116865.2. Classification (NCBI taxonomy): domain Eukaryota; kingdom Metazoa; phylum Mollusca; class Gastropoda; order Stylommatophora; family Geomitridae; genus Candidula; species Candidula unifasciata. The sequence continues at coordinate 87,637 of CAJHNH020000679.1, forward strand.
ATCACAACAAAGACAAACTGAAATAAAGATGTTAACTGTAGCCCAACACGGCTTGTAGTAAATCTGCGTGTGCTTCACGGAGTAACTATGACGATAACGTGAGCACGTCTTGTTTAGAAAAGCCAGGAAAGAAATCAAATACGCCAGCTTACTTTCAAAAACACCAAATTTGTGAAGTCTGGCGGTAAAATGAACAGTTTGTATGTCCATGTATCGTGTAGGATCTTTCCTGGACATCCGCACTCGTTGATTTATTCGGAACATAAGGGGTTTCGCTCGGGTGAGCTACTTTCCCTCGACACATTTTTAAATATATATTTTTTAAATATATATAAACCAAAATCAGAAATAACTAATCTATGGCTAAGCATTTTTTTTATTGTTTAAATTATAATCGTTCCAGCTTCCGAGCTTCACTTTTTCAAAAACATCATATATTTTTTTTATGAAATTAGAATTTGGTCTTTAATAAAAGACCAGCCCTCCAAGCTTTTATTTTGATTCACAGTTCATTTACATATTTGAAAGTTAAATGACTGGTTCAATGACTGACTGACCTACTTTCTACCCCATCAGGACATCACACAAGCGATAAACACCCGAGGATGCAAAGTGCCACAACGTGGATGAGGATCGCCGTGGAGAGGTCCCAGAAACCGCGTTCAGACAATTGGCCATATTTATGGTCTGCCTATATTGCGGTCCCCGGCAAAAGCCAGGGTGGGGCTTCAAATAAAAAAAAATTTCGTCATAAAAAGGACGAAACAGCTAAGCAACCTGTCTCAGATATTTATACTGATTCAATACAGTGCAGGCATCTATAATTGTTGACATTTTATGTCACATTTGAAGACTCCATGACGAAATACGCACATTTAATATTGAGGAATTAAAATAATTGATAATGTCAATGTTAGTTTAAAAATCACTTGATTTAAAGAGCAACGTGTATCTAAATGACTAGGCTACGTCCCTTAGTAAGACCAAATTAAATGCGAAAAAAGGATGAGGGGGGATTTAGCGCGTGCAATCGCACGCATATCAGGGTTGCTATTTTAGATGGAAATGAGAAAACTGATTAAATGGCAGGGGAAGGTGCGACAAAAGTGCAGCCCGGTGGACAAAAAAAAAAGGTCTACATTGCTTTTAGTAAATTTGCGTATTTATAACGGAGAATTCATGAAAAAAAAAAAATGTGAGCACATCTTGATAAGAAAAGCCAGGAATAAACACTGAAATACCAAAATATGCCGGTTCATTTTCTTATGCCAGTTCAATTTCAAATACGCCAAATTGTAGAATCTGGCATAAAAAATGCCAATATGGCAACCCTTTTCCGCATCCGTTACAATCAGGGTTGCCAAAAAAGAAAAAAAAAAACTTAATTTTAAGCCAAACTACTAATAAAACCACCAATTGTTATAGAATCAGATTTCTGACTCTAACTGCACGATGATTCGTTCTAATCTGTTAAATTCCAAGGACATCTTTAAAATTGGTTACTGGAATGTTAGAACCATGTACCAAACGGGGAAAACAGCTCAAGTGTGTAATGTTGTAAACGATTACAACCTGGATATTCTCGGTGTCAGTGAGTGTAGATGGACTGGTTCGGGTAAAATATTTTTAAGTTGTGAACAAAAACATATAATCTATTCGGGAAGAACAGACAACCACCATTCAAACGGAGTCGCCATCATTTTGTCAAAAACAACGGAAAAATCGCTAATCGGCTGGGAACCAGTAAATGACAGAATTTTAACAGCGCGTTTTCAGACCAAACATTTCAAACTAACTATTATACAGTGCTACGCACCTACAAACAACGACACCGACAGCAACAAAGATAATTTCTACGACCTCCTGGTTGGTGTCATAAACAAAACTCCTAAGCACGACCTCCTTGTTGTAATGGGCGATTTTAATGCCAAGTTAGGGTCTGACAACAAAGGTGTTCAAAAATATATGGGAGTACACAGCCCAGGAGATATGAATTAAAACGGAGAGAGGCTAATTAAAGTCTGTGAAATAGCAAATCTAACAGCAGCAAGCTCCTTATTTCCGCATAAAGACATACATAAAATAACCTGGATTTCGCCAGATAACATAACAAAAAAACCATTTTTGCATCAGCGCCAAATTCCGTACATCAGTGCAAGACGTTAGAGCCTACAGGGGAGCTGATATTGGCAGTGATCATAATCTTTGTATTGCCAAACTAAAAATTAAACTCAAGTCTCTACTTAAACCACCCAGAAATAAGAAAATAAACATACAAGCCCTTTTGTCAAAAGATCATCAAAGCGCATTTAATGCAGAGATACTCACCACCTATGTAACCAAAACTAATAATGCGGATACTACAAATAACATAGACACAAATTGGGACTTTTTCAAGAACACACTGACGAACGCTGCAGTAAACACAGTTGGTTATGTACAAAAGCAGAAGAAGAAGTGGCTAAGCGACAACACTTGGTCAAAAATCCAAGAAAGGAAACAAGCAAAATTAACACTTTTATCCAAAAAAAAAGACACATCTTCATACGAAAAATACAGCACGCTAGACAAAGAAGTGAAATCAAATGCAAGGAAAGACAAACAGAACTTCGATGCTGAAACAGCTGCCAAGATTGGAAACAACAAAGCCGTATTCCATATTATGAAACAACTGTGCAATCACTCACCTACACTAAATACACCCATTAAAGACAAGCAGGGTAAACTACTGCTATCCGACGACCAACAAACAAAGCGATGGGCAGAACATTTCAAGGAAATATTAAATAGGCCAAATCCTGACAACATTCCCAATTTAGAAGAAGAAATTATTACACCAACACTAATTGCATCCAGCGAGTCATTCACAATAGAGGAGATTAAAACAGCTATTAAAAAAAAATTAAGAATAAACAAAGCTACCGGAGAGGACAACATCTCAGGGGAAATGCTCAAAGCAGCGGATGAAAACACCCTGCAACATTTGCTCCAGCTGATGGATGAAGTCTGGCAAAACGAATACCCACCACAACAATAGAAAGATGGTGTAATCTTCAAATTACCTTATAAAGGTAATTTATCCGATTGTAACAACTGGAGAGGCATCACCCTGCTTTCGATACCAGGGAAACTATTTTGTAGTATGCTACTAGAAAGATTGAAAAAATCCATAGATGAAAGATTAAGGGAAGAACAAGCCGGTTTTAGATCCAAGCGGTCATGCATAGACCACATCTTTACTCTTAGAATAATTGTTGAAGATTCTACAGAATTCCAGTCGAAATTATTGATCAACTTTGTTGACTTTCAAAAAGCCTTCGACAGTATCCATCGTCCAACACTCTGGAAATTGCTTAACATCTATGGTTTCCCCATCAAATATATCAACATCATAAAATCTTTTTATAATGAAACACGATGCTGTGTAAGAACTGATTCCGGCAATTCTGACTGGTTCCCGGTGGAAACAGGAGTGAAGCAAGGCTGTGTCCTATCGCCGATGCTTTTTGGTATAGCAATCGACTGGGTCATGCGCAAGTGCATAAATAAAGCAAATTTAGGCATTACATGGGTTGACAAAATTCTGGAAGACCTAGACTTCGCCGACGACATAGCACTCCTGAGTTCAGAACACACAGACGCCCAAGAAAAAATCAATCGACTCCAGAATTTCTCAGAACAAATTGGACTCCAAATTAACACCGCAAAAACAAAAATTCTAGACCTTACCAACAGTTCAGTTGATATCACGCTGAACAACAACAGCCTTGAAAAAGTCAACAGTTTCACTTATCTAGGGAGCAAGATGCCATCTACAGGAGATACCGCACCAGAAATATCATTTAGAATAGCACTGGCATCTAGTGCCTTCAATAAACTGTCTAACATCTGGAAATCAAAGACACTTAGCAAACACACAAAACTCAAGATCTTCAATTCTTGTGTGATTCCAATACTAACCTATGGATGCGAGAGCTGGAAATCAACGACACAAAATTAGACAGTTTTGAAAATAAATGCCTTAGAAGAATACTAAATTTCAAATGGTCAGATTTCCGAACCAATACACAAATAAGGCAAGAATCCAGGCAAGAGTATGTGTCTAATTTTATACGAAAACGCCGCTGGAACTATGTCGGCCACGCCCTTAGAATGGATAAATCAAGACTTCCTTACCAAGCCCTCATTTGGACACCACAGGGGAAAAGATCTCGTGGAAGACCAAGGGAAACCCTACGTAGAACTATCATCAGGGAAGGCTCGCTCATGGGCCACTCAAACATCCAAGACCCACAACGGATTGCAACGGACCGCCGTGCATTGAGAGTCGCGACCTCTGCCCTATGTGCTGCACTCGACACAAGAGGAAAGACTAACTAACTAACTACCTAATATATGACACTATTTTGTTTGTTTGTTTTGTTTAAGTATCCAGAAGCCATGAGTTGTTAACCCTTAGGCTCAGTATTATGGATATCGCAACCTTTCGGCCTTGATTCTATTGTAGATACTGTAAATCTGGGAGAAATGTGGCTTTTCTGCCTACCCCCGGGAGTGAACCCGCACCACAAGGAGTTCGTCATCCGGTCACCGCGCAATCTGGTTTAGCCAACCACGCTAGAGAGCCGGGCATATGACACTAAAAAAGCCAAATAAAATGTATAATTGAACTCATTTCACTTCAAAAGCTATACTGAATTCGGCTATCCCCCGACTAACGGTCGGTAAAGATGGCGGCAGCCAAATATCCGCTGGAGCCGCAGTCACGTGTTAATTGCGCGCTTCCGGCTACTTGAGCGTAAGCGGCGTGGGGAGGGGGGGGGGCACATGGCGGTAGCGGTTGTTGGCGGAAAACCGACAGAAGACCGCAAATTAAGTAGCCGGAAGCGCGTAATTGACACGTGACTGCGGCTCGAGCGGATATTTTGCTGCCGCCATCTTTACCGACCGTTCGTCGGAGGATAGCCCTGAATTCTTGATTGTCATCTCCACTGGGACAAGTGAAAGTTTAGCTGCGTTGAGTTGAATCAACAATTGACATCACCGCCCTCGGAACATTCCTATTCATGCTCTATAATCTTCAGCAGCCAGCGCAGAGTTCCAATACTGACGGTACCAGTCACAATCTGGTTAAATGCCCGTCATGCATTTCCTTCGAGTGTAGTGAGCCGGCCAGGCCCTCTAGTTACACTCATGTGCCCCATTCTCTCCAGGGGATAATAATATTCTTTCTCTACTGATTTCGTTGCTTGTTCCCAAAGAGCCCTGGCCACATTTGCCTTGTCGTGTATCAATTCACCACCTAGTGGTGCGGATCTAGCCAATCTGTCTGCCTGTTCCTTACCCACCACGCCGGCATAGCCTAGAGAAAAGATCCAAAGTATGCTCCCTACCCGTGATCTTTCCAGTGAAGCTTGCCACTCTGCTCGAAGCATCCCTGTCTTCATCTTTTTCAGCATGCTTTCAGAGTCTGTTACAATTACGACATGTGTAAGCATCTTGAACTCTGACCACCAAAGAGCTGCAGTTACCGCCTCCACCTCCATTATCATGCTAAATGTTGTGGTGTTATATGCTAGGCTGTCTTGCACTAAAGATTTCCCATTGGCTTTCGATACGAGCACCCAGGCACTTCTCTTTCCTCTCAACACTGAACCATCTGTATAAATAATCAGATCACCTGGGCGTGAATTGTCGTGAATCAACTGTTGGGCTTCAACATCCATAGCACCCACTGGCCATTATCTGCACACCTGGCCCAATGTTATCATAACCATACACAGGTCAGACTTTTTTGCTGGTACTCTGACCCACTCCTCTCCTCGCCCAATGTTCTCCAGCGTTTATACTTGTCTTATTGTGTCTTCTGCTTGAGCCATCCACGATTTCCCCCTTTTTAGCCTTTGACCCTTACCTGCAGCCAAAGCTTCATACAGAGGGTGTTCCTTGTCTGCAGCTACTCTGAGGTATGACAGCCTGCTGCATCTTTAGATATCTGCAATAGTTGGCAATGCAAGGATGTATGGCATGATCACAATCGAGGTGTCTCTAGTACAACCCAGGATCAGCCACATAGCTTCATTCTGTAGGCGCTCCAGTATCTCTAGCTGACTCTTTGAGACAGTGAGTAACCCTGATACAAGTGAAAAATGCAGCGTAAACTTTTTCAGCCTTAAGTGCAGGCAATATAATAGTTTTTTAAAATTATTATACATGAACATTTAGTTCTATGCAACTGTATGTGCTCCAATGTACTTCCCCGACTATGCGCTATCATGATTTCACTTAGACGATCAATTGTGCGTTTTGCACAATGCAGGTGATGCCTACAGCAAGTTGCAACTCTGCTGCTTTAACTTTATCGTAGCTTTGCCTAGGAGTCATTGTTGTAATTAGATGCTTCACGCAGTTGCATGCCTCCCTGCGGAGTACACGAGTGATGAGTATTGTCTGGATTTACTTTACCGGGGCACACCGGTGTGTTGGGAAATGAACAGGCGGACAGACTGGCTGGCTCTGCACAACTTGGTGGAATACTGATACTTGATAAGGCAGACATGGTTAGCGCCTTATGGGAGAGCGTGTACAGTTCGGAGGAGCAGATGAATCACCACAGTCTGGTGGAATTGATGCAGGGAGAACGCTCTCATCAGTTAAAATTCACATGAGGCAGATGTACTGATCTATACAGACAGATCTGTTATACGCCAGCAAAGAAGCGCATGGGCGTTTACAGCACACTCAGCGGACAGTCACAGCACGCTCGGGGGCAGAACCGTCAAAGAAGCCACGGCGTCTTCTCCATGACAACCACAGCATAACGATGGAGGTGATGGCAGTAACGCAAGCGTTCACGTGGCTTGAAACACAAAAATACTCCCGCGCATGTGTACTCAGTGATTTAATGAGTATGATCCAGAGCAAAGGCAGTGACTTGAGTCATTACAGAAGTCCACCGTTTGTAGAGTTACTTTTACTTTCGTTCCGGGACCCGTGGGCGTCGATGGGAATAAAAGAGCTCAACCCCTGTGTGGGTTCCGGAGCCCCATTGTGGGGAAAACAAGAATAGACCCACTGCCTCACCAAAAGCATGTCGTAAGAGTCGACTTTGAGGTCGGAGTGCATCTGCCGGAGAGGCAAGGAACCAACAGTCTTTATTCAAGAGAATAAGATCTGTAAAACTGATGCACACGCAACACTCAGGTTCTGGAGCAGGACTGCAGTTCAGTAGTGGACGAGCAACCAGAACTTTCCGCCAGAGTTTACAGCTGGTGAACGCGAAGAAGAAGAAGAAAGAGCTCATGGATCCACCCGCCATCCCTACTAATGGTCAGCCTATGGATCATGCTGATTTTATTAGTGCCCACACCACCCCGAGAAATTGGACTGGTGGAGGACTTTAGGCGCAGTGAATCCACACCACTCACCATAACGATAGATCTGGGAGTAAAGATTAGCATTAAAAAAAAAAAAAAAAACACCAGAGAACTTTTAACCAACAAAGAACTGGTACTATTATACATTAATTATAACACATTGGCACTATTCCGTCTTTCCAGACGATAGTGTTCTATTGCACTATGAGGAGGCATACGACTCAGCCCATGGAGATGGCAAGTGTGACTAGCAAGACCCGCCTATGTCAGGAAAAATCTTCCACAATGATAGCATGGGATTTCAGGACCATTGTTGTCAAGATTTGTGTTTAATCCGTTTCTTTTCAGACGCTCAGCTCTCATCCTTTCTTCCTTCAGTCCCATTCCCTTCCTGATATGCCCTTTCCATACAACACAGTGCATGGCATTTTGTTCCCATGATTCCACCTCAATACCTGTTTCATTCATGTCCCGCTTGCACACATCTTTATATCGTAGTAGAGGTCCACCTAGACATCTTTTTCCTGTCTTTAATTCACCATAAAGAATGTCCTTGGTGACTCTGCCATCCTCCATTCCGATTAAGGCCAGGGATGAAGTTCCTCCTCTCCATAGCACAAATCCTGGGCAGTATAATAGAAACCATATGTTGCCAATGCATAATGACCCCCTCCCTCGACCTGCCTTTACTCCAAAGGAAAGGTAAAACCAGTACGTTCGGAATGAGGCAGGTTGCAGGAGCTGCAGGATCAGAAGAGCAGTGCTCTATCTGTCCGCCTGTCAGAGCTTCCTCTCCTACACCAGCTACCAGCCAAGGCGAAGGGTCTGGTTTGCCCTGCCATAACAGTTTTCAGGTTGCATTCCTTCTCCTAGGAAGGCTAGTATCCTCCCAAATGCGCTCCTTCGCCCGAAGCAGTTGGCACAATATGGGATGTTGGGTTAGTATATATATTAATAAAATAACAGAAAATGTATTGATTGGCACTCATAGAAAGAAGTAGAAAGAACACACAAGACAAAAAAAATCAAAAGCTTTAGTTACCGTGCTGGGAATGGAACCTGTCACCTCCAGATTAAAAATACAGAATGAAAGCAACATTCATCTAAAACAAATGCTTGATGGAAACGATAAACATAAAATTGGATGAATTCTTTTTTTCAAGGTGTTCACCAGCTGTCAACTCTGGATGAAAGTTCCAGTTGTCCATCCATTTTTGGACTTAAGCCTTGTTTCAGAGCTTGAATTTTGTGCCCATTACCCCACATTAATTTTACTGGCTTACTTGTACACAGACTGCTAGTACCTTACCTGTCAGACATCTGCGCTCCAAATTTGCGGGAAGGCGTGACTTCAAGAGAGTAAAGATGTAAGGATGAAAGAGAAATGGCTGGTAACCACTAGTATCAACAGTAGAAGACAGAGAAGATGGCACTATCTCGGAAAAGAGATTAAGGGAACTAGGATGCTTAAGAGAAACAAAAAAGTGAACACTGATGAGAGAGGTCAAAGACACTGGACTGGGTTCCATCCATGATATCAAAGTTATTGTAGAAGATAGAACGGAATGAAGGAAACAGACTGCAACCCGCATGTGACATATAACAGCAACACAGGACAATGAAATAATAATAACTGAAAAAATAATTGTTATAATATGTATACAATTTCTGATACCAAAAAAAAAAAAAAAAACCCACTATAGATCTGCTTCAATGTGTCAATATTTAATCACCATTATATAGAACAAGAATTAATACAAACACAAAATCAGACACAAACAAACCTTGTTTTTAAATGTCATCTAACTATAACAAACGCTCATTGCAGTGACAGAATTTCAATAATAAATGTATCTTTCTTAAAATTTACCAAACTGCAACATATGTATATTACAATGTGAAAGCATGCACCAGAGCAGAACAGCACCTCAAAACAAATTTCTTCTTCTTTCTTTTCAAGATCATTTTTATGCTAGTCGAGAGTCATCATTATTATTCATATCATTTAAGACCGGCTGCATTCAACAGATGATGCAGCCAACGTTATGTCAACCAACTTTGCTTCCCAAAATTTTAGCTGATATCCATTTTAGGCTTGGCTGGCCTGAGAGTCAAGGTTATTTTTTTCTTCTTTCTAATCCCACTCAATATGGTTATTCGAATCAAAAGACAGCATGTAGCCGCTACACGGCAATGGCTCACCAAGATAAATGTAACATTCTTTCAACTAAATATGGAACATTCCATCTGTCACATTTCAGGCTAACCGGTCCAAGATTTCACTGTCTACAGGGCGATGTCCAAGGAGAATTCAGGAGATGTTTGTGCGCGCGTGAAACAAGTTTGCCAAACCAGACCCGCACAGAACAGGAAGCTGCAGACTAACCGGAGATACAATTAAAAATGAAGAAATCAGAAGAAGACTGGACCTGAAACCAGTCATGCAGTTTATTGAGGAGCAGCAGATGAGATGCTTTAGTTATCAGACAAGAATACCATGGAACCAGCTGCCAAAGAGCCAGCAGCCTAAGGGAAAACCAGGCAGAAGATGGAATGGTGACATGAAGAACAAGTGTAGATACAGTAGATCATTATACGCCTCCTTGCAATATTTTTATGAATAAACGAGAAGAGAAGGTTAATTACACTTCTGCTTCGCGTTCGTTCTAAGGCTGCAAACTCCGACGGAAGGTTCTGGTTGTTGGCAGAAAGCTCTGGTTGTTGGCCGGATTCTGGACTTTAGTAGACCTGTTCCAGAGCCTGAGTATTGAGTGCACCTCCACTTAACAGATCTTACCTCTATGCAGATTACTGGTTACTTGCCTCTTAGGCAGCTCTGAATTAGTCGACTCTTATGACATACATGTAGGGGATACAGTGGGTCTAATCTTGTCCCCACATTGGGATCCTGGAACCCACACAGGGATCTCCAATATATTACTTGCATTATTTCTGTTTAAAGGTCATTGTTTACAAAGCTAAACTTAGCAGATGCAGACAAAACTTTAAGACCGTCTAGTAAATAATTTATGTTTCCATATTTCTGAAAAATGACAGTAAACAAAGTTGCTCCAAAAGATTACTTACACAGTTTAGGTTTAAACGTAATTGTTTTTAAACCTGCCACATATTAAATAGACAGAGATGGCCAAAACTTTAAGACCACATAGTAACTGACGTTTCCATACTTTTGAACAATGACAGTAAGGACAATTCATATTTACAGCTGAGATCAAAAGCTCCCCTCCCTCCCTCCCCCCAATGTATGGTACTGTACTGACATATCCTTACAGCAGTGAAAGTCTTCTGGTTTTCTTTCTGAACAGTTTGCATGGTAGTTTTAATGTGTATAATAATTTCCATGATATTCTGACAACTATAAGGTACCCATTTTAGGAGGATGGGTTGACTGCAGAACTGCCAATATTGTGAACAAATATTTAAACATTTTCTTGCCTGCTACAAGGTTCGTTGCCAAATTGACCTGTTTTTTAAAGGGCTTTTCCAGCTTTCATGGGCTTATAAGAGCCCTGATGTTAGCGATACAAACACAAACAGCAGTGTGCACACTGTACGGGAATTTACAGTCAAGCAGTAAAATACACTGTTTCAGCCAAAGGCATTTAATTATTCATGTTGCTTGTTAAGGACACTTGGTTGATTCTCCTACCCCAAACCCCCACATGGTGCTTTACCAGAAACTGCATGTCTGAACTTGATCCACCACTTTCAAGTTTTCTGTGGTTTCTTGTGCCATTTTAGTTCACTCTTAGATTTGACTCGAACAAGAGAAATGCTAAGTTTTTCTGTTCCATGTTTCAATTTGTGACTGAACAGTGTCCCTGACTGACGGAAGGCACGCCCGCAAACATCACATTTGTAAGGTTTCTCTCCTGTATGTACCATTTTATGAGTATTTAGACCGGACGACTGACTAAAGGCACGCCCACAAACATCACACTTGTAAGGTCTCTCTCCTGTATGTACTACTTTGTGTATATTGAGACCACTTCTTTTTATAAAGCCTTTACCGCAAACCTCACATTTATGAGGTCTCTCTCCTGTATGTATCATTCTGTGCGTATTTAAATGAGTACGTCTTGTAAATTGTGTGCCACATAAATCACATTTGTAGGGTTTCTTTCCCGTATGTGACATTTTGTGTACACTAACACTGCTTCTTCTTGTAAAGTATTTACCACAAACTCCACATTTGTAAGGTTTCCCTACAGTATGTGACATTTTATGTCTATTTTGACCACTATTCTCTCCTGCATGCATCATTTTGTGCATACTGAGAGCACTTTTTCTAGTAAAGCATTTACCACAAATATCACATTTGTAAGGATTATCTCCAGTGTGTGACATTATATGTGTTTTTAGATCATTTGTTCTTGTATAGCTGTTACCACAAAGATCACATTTATAACGCTTTCTATCCGACGGTATTTGTGTGTGTCCTTTCAGATTCACCCTTTTTGAAACACTTTTGTCACAACCATCAGTCTTGTGAGGTTTCTCTTCTGTATGTTTCCCTCTGTGAGTATTTAGATCACCAGCTTTTGTAAAGTCTTGATTGCAAACATGATACTTGTGAAGTTTACCTAATATGTGTCGCATTCTGTGGGTTTTCAGATTGCCTAACTGATTAAAGGCATGCCCACAAATATCACATTTGTGCGGTTTCTCACCCGTATGTATTCTTTTATGTACATTTAAATAATACAGAGTTCTACAGGCAGTCTCACAAACATCACATTTGTAAGGTCTTTTTGCTAGATGTGTTTTTTTATGTAACTTTAGCCTACCACTGTCACTGTAGCTTTTACCACAGATATCACACACACAAGGCCTCTCCTCTGCGTGTGTCTTTTTGTGCGCGATTAGATTGCTCAACCATTTGAAGGATGCCGCACAAGCGTCACATTTGTGAGGTCTTTTTTCTGAATGTATTTTTGTGTGTACCTTAAGACTACTACTGTCACAAAAGCTTTTACCACAAATATAACACACACAAGGCCTCTCCTTCACATGCAGCTTTTTGTGTTGGATTAAATTGCCTGGTCGTTTAAAAGCCGCTCCGCAAATATCACATTTGTAAGGCCTGTCTTCTGAATGTATCTTTTTGTGTTCTCTAAGGATACACTTCTGTGTAAAGCTTTTACTACAAATATCACATTTGTGAAGTTTTTCAGCCGAATGTAATCTTTTGTGTAATCTTAGATTTGTATGTCTTGTAAAGCTTTTACCGCAAACATCACATGTGTGAGTTCTATTCCAATGAGATCTTTTATGTAATATTAGATATTTATTTTCTGTAAACCTTCTACCACACACATCACACTTATAAGGCTTCTCCTTTACAGGTCTTTTATGTTCCTCCGCTTTATCCTTTTCATTAAGTTCTTTACACTTCAATACAGATTCAGGTTTCTCTTCTGCATGTCTCTTTTTGTGACTCTTTAGATTGTATGAAAATTTAAAAGCGAGCTCACATACATCACATTTGTAAGGCCTCTCTTCTGTATGAGTCTTTTTATGTGTACTTAAGTCACCAATTACTTTAAAGCTCTTACCACAAATTTCACACTTGTACAGCTTTTCTCCCGTATGTCTCATTTTGTGTGTATTTAGATTGCCCAGCTGATTAAAGGCAAGCCCACAGATATCACACTTGTAAGGTTTCTCTCCTGTATGTATCATTTTGTGTACATTTAAACTATACAAGTGGGGAAAGGCAGCTCCGCAAACATCACATTTGTAAGGCCTATCTTCTGAATGTATATTCTGGTGTAATGCCAGATCTTTGTTTACCCTAAAGCTTTTACCACAAATGTCACATTTGTACGGCCTTACCTCAGAATGTAATCTTTCTTTATGTAACTTTAGATTTCTATGATCTATAAAGCCTTTCCCACAAATGTCACATTTGTAGGGTTTTTCAACTAAATGTAACGTTTTATGGTTCTTGAGATTTCTACTGTCCGCAAATCTTTTACCACAAACATCACATGAGTAATGCTTCTCTTTGGCATATATTTTACGTTTCTCCTTCTTATGAATTTGTTTATGTTTTTTCAAGTCCGCCTTTAATACAAATTCAAGGTCACAAAAATTACACTTAAATGGTTCTTTACCAGTATGTTGTAATTTCACATGTTCATTCAGCCTACCGCTTTGTATGAAAGTGAGACCGCAAATATCACACTGATACGGTCTCTCACCTGTATGTGTGAGTTTGTGCCCTTCCAGGGTGCCACTCCAAGCAAAGCTTTGATCACAAACATCACATTTGTAAGGTTTCTCTCCTGTATGTTTCCTTGAGTGTCTTCTCAGATTGACTTCCACAGCAAAACCCCGACCACAAATATCACATTTGTAAGGCTTGTCTTTAGAATGAACTATCTGGTGCATTGTTAGCCGATTTTTTTCTATGTAGCCTTTGCCACAAATATCACATTTGTAGGGTAGTTCGCCTGTATGTAACCTTTTGTGTACTTTTAAGTCATACCTTGTCCTTACTTTATGGCCACAGCTATCACACTGATAAGGTTTCTCACCTGTATGTGTAAGTTTGTGCAAATTCAGGGCGCTAATAAAGGCCCACCCACTACCACACACATCACATTTGTAGGGTTTTTCGCCTGAATGTGATCCTTTGTGTATCTTTAATTCATGCCTTGTACTTGACCTATGACCACAGACATCACACACAAAATCTTTCTGCTTTCTATGCACTTCTTTATGTTCTGTTATTTCTGCCTTCCCTGTTAGTTCAAGGCCACAAAGATCACACTTGTATACTTCTCTGCCAACAAGAGTTGTCTGTTTCTTCAGGGAGCTCTCTTGTGCAAGAGAAAGACCACCAGGTTTTTCACTGACATGGGTCAGTTTATGTTTGTTCAGTGAGAATTTACTTTTAAATATTTCATCACAAGGAATACATTTGTATAATTTGTGATTTACCTGTTTACTTTTCTCTCGTCTTTCTGTCTGCCCATTTGTGTGGCTTTGATATGAATCTAGTTTATACTCATGACCACAAATGTTACATTTATATGGCTGTCCTGGGATATGCTCAGAATCATTGCACATAAACCCATGACAAAACTTACACTTGTAAGACTGTAAAACTGAAGGCTGGGCAGAATATAAGGCAGAGAGCTGGACAGACTGTAAAACTGATGGCTGGGCAGACTGTAAAACTGATGGCTGAACAGACGGCAACACTGATGGTTGATAAGACTCCTGGCTGGCTATACTTTTTGTTTTCCATTTGTTTAAAAGTAATGTATCAAAAGATTTCATACTAAAAACAGCTACCTTTCTTTTCTTCTTTTGGCAGTGGGGAGTTTTCTCAGAAGCTGACAACTCTTGCTCCAACAATTTGCTGTGTCCTCGATGTAAATTTTCACTGTACTCAATATGGTCACCCTTGACATCAGTCATCTTCGCCGGAAGGCCAATAACAATGATTGATTCCTTATGTGTTTGCTTGTTCTTGTCTTCTCCAGGTCTCACGTCTACTGTGTAACAAATATCTTTAGCCATGTTCTCTGAGTCTCTCACCTGATAGTTCGATGTTCTATCTGACAAAACATTGTCTCTGACACTTGCAGAGCTCTCACTATTGTACGCCACTGATCTGTTCTCTTCAACATCAGTACTCCTGTACGTATTATGACTTGGACCAAGTGAAGAGACACCTGAAATTCACAAGCAATGCATTTATAGAAATACTGAAGCAATCTGTAAAGACCTGCCTACAACTGATAAGATGTTAAATTAAACACTTTCAGTCCTAAGAAATTATTACTTTAAATCCGCCTATCCCAAGGAAGAAGCTTAAAAGTCAAACATCTGGGTCTTAAATAGTTGGGAAAAAAAAACAAACACACATAAGTACGAGAGAGAAGGGATTAAACTAATAATTCAAAAATAAAAGGTTAATACAACATATTACATGTATTAAAAGAGCAAGTCAGCCGCGTATCCTTTAAAGTTGCAGAACCCATCATTGTCTGGCGGTTCGTGATTTCACTAGGCAATTTTATGTTCACCGGTTTGCCATTGCTTTCTAAAGGGTGTCCTCTCGACACCACTTTTTAAACCAATGCAAAGCAGTTTGCCTTGCAGCTGGGATTGAACCTGACATCACAGAGCTTCGAAGCACGTTCACAACGGCTGCTTCTAAAGACAGCAAAAACATCTTTGGAATGATCAAGAAACACGACAAGTGTTTTAAAATGAATACTCCCAGTGTGGGTTCCAGGCCTCACTTTGGGGGAGAAAAAAGAATAAAATCATTGCCCCCTGGCAAGCATGTTGTCAACTGATTAGGGATATTTCCTTCCAAGTTGGAGTGCATCTGCCTGAGAGGTGAGGAACCAACAGTCAGTATACAAATAAGCCAGATCTGTAAAACAGACTTGCATACAGAACTCAGGTTCTGTAATAGGACTAAAGCCTAGAAATGGATTTAAAAAAACCAGAACTTTCCGCCAGAGTTTACAGCCAGCGAATGCTGGGCAGACCACTTGATCTTATCTCAGGTGTGGCAAATTTCTGTTGTGAAGAAAAATGTCCCTTTCCCTTTAAGTTTTTCCTTGCAAAAAAAAAAAAAAATAATATCTGGCTGTGCAAAACCCGTAATGACACATTTTCAGATACACTGACAACCCCACGTGTCCCGAATATATAATTTGATCTGCCTACGGCAAATTTATTTCAAATTCCTTAACAATTGAACAACTTGTATGGTACTTTGTTATGGTTTGTATGTGTTAGAATGAGTTATTTTTCCTCTAAAAATGGTTAGAGAGTTCAAATCTATATTTTTAAAAAGAAAGAATGAGATGTTTTTATTAACTCAAGTAGAGTTGGTTAGATACAGAAGGAAGTTACAATTTTGTATTTCAATGTGTAAAAAGATGGGGAGGACATGAAGGTAGCTGTATAATAACAATGGTTACAATGACTAGGCTTTAGTTAGATGAGGGCCTCTGCTGGCACTGAGGGTTAAAAGGCAGAAATAGAAGACGACCTGGCAAAGTGGATTCAGAGTGAAAGAGAAACATTCTAATTTGTGCTTTCAAGACTCCTCCTTCTTTCTCCTCTGTTCATCTGCTGTAAGCTCCGATGGAAAGTCCTGGCTGTCCGTCCATTTAGAATTATGACAGGGCCCGAGTTCTGCATTTACATCCGGTTTACTGGCTTATCTGTGTGCAGTTTGTTTGTTCCTGGCCGCTCTAGCAGATGCACTCTGACTTTGAACGAAATTCCGAATAAGTCAACTCCTATGACGTGCTTGTTTGGGAGGCACTAAGTCTATTCCCTCCCCCCACCACCACAACGGGAGCATTAGCCCATGTACGCAAAAATCACCACTAGCAAGATGAGAGGCCTGAGAAAAACCGCTAAACTAACCATCCGAGATATAGTGAATAATGATACTATCAGACAAACTGTGGGAACAACACCTTTTATTAGATTCATCAAGAAATAACAGATCAAATGGTATGGCTGAAAGATTAAATACCATCACAAGCACTAAATCTTAGAAGATAAGCTACAAGACCAAGAGGACGGCCATAAAAATATGGATAGACTACATCAAAGACACTCTATGCCTTTACGGCATGACAATAGCCAGTGGCAGCCAACGTGCATTGGATCGCACATTTTTCCCACCCACGACGCTTAACGGCAGAAGTGGTTTATGATGATGTCAAAGGGGGTCTTGTCAACATGGATACAGATGCAGAAATATGTGGCCTCTAAATCAATAAAATGAAATCTTATTGGTAGCCAACCTGGACATTAAATACTCAAAGAAGTCAGATGTGTCAGCAAAACGGCATAAATATCACAGCCATGCTGCAATAAAGCACTTCACTATTTAATCCAAAATAAAATCTGCACATACGAACAATAAGAAATCTTACTCTCAATAACCTAACTTACCATTATTAATGTTGTTTAGAACAGAAGCAGCAGACACGCCTACAAATGTATCAACATTCTCACTCATGTCACCTGTTTCCTTGCACAATCCAGCATGTGATTGCCCCTAAAAATAAATAAGTAGAAAGTCAAAGGATATAGTTTACTAACAGCGTGTGAACACTACACAAACATGCGGGGGTGTCAAGTTTACAGTGTAAAAACATCTTCATCATGTGCCCTGCCAGTTGTTATAGACGCTCATGCATCTCCACAGATCATGATCCCTGGAACAGCTTTCTTGATATCTCTCCATGCCATTGTTTCAGCCCATCCAGCATCGTCTCTCTTGGTCTAACTCTACCCCTTTTTCCACTGATCTTTCCAGTTGTCATGTTTTCCAATCTTTCTCTTCTCATTATGTGGCCAAATAACAGTGTTTGTCTTCTTATTATTGTTGTATATAGAGATCTACTTTTATTAGCTTCTTTTTAACAATTGTTGTTAGTTACTCTGGCCATCCAAGGTATTCATAACATTTGCCTCAGAAACAACATCTCTGTTGCTTCTAAATTATTCGCAATTTGTTCAATGAAATTCCAAGATTTGCTGCCATACACCAGAACAGGTTCTATGTAACATTTTAGCACTTTCTTTCTGACATTAAATGAGAGCAACTTATTGTATTAGATATTCTTCATTTTCTGAAATGGTGCCTTCGCTTGACTTATTCTGCTTTTAATCCCTGTCACACATTTTCTATCTGATGAAATGATTGTTCCCAGATATTTTTTATTGACTTGGTTAAAAGCCTTTTTCCTTCAACTGAGATACCACATTAAGGTGTTTTCTTCTTCTTTGATATAACCATTACTTCTATTTTTCTTAATACCCAAGGTAGGTTCTGAGTTAAGTCGAGAATTGACATCACAGCACTCGAGGCCCCCAGGCATGCTCCGTACTCATCTTCAGCAGCCAGCGCAGAGTTCCAATACTGATGGTACCGGTCACAATCTGGTTAAAAGTTGAAGGAAAGTTGAGTTTATAACAAGGAAAGTTCATTCTCAGCACTCTCCCTCCCTACAATATCCAGCAGCTGTTGTAAATCATTTGCGTTTTCAGTTATCAAAACTGTCTCATTTGCATAATGCAAATTGTTTATATTGTATTCTCCATCTCTTGTGAGAATACAGCATCAAAAAGTGATGTGTCAGGTGTATACCCAGTGTGAGAACACCGTATCACAATATTAGGAGAAAAATGTATGTAAGGTCAAGAAAACTTGTGAGAATTCAGTAACCTTATTTGTGGCATATACTGTACATCAGGGCTTAGTTTACTCAGGGGGATCAAAGGCCAAAGACTTGAGCTCCTGCACAGAAAGATTAATACAAATGACAATAATCCGGAGGCCACTTGCTAGGTCTCCAGTTGAAAAGCCTTGGTATGTACTGTGAGAAGATCAGTAATACCATGTGTGGCTCAGTGTGCATTACACCTGTAACTCTATATTTTTGACACTCTGCTTTGTGCAGACGGGCATCAAAGTTTAACAGACAAATGGTAGTAAAAACAGGGTGTATTCAGGTGCTTGCTATGCTATGATATTAAGTTTCAGGTGTTCATCAACTCCTTCAGTCCATCATCTTCTAGGTTTCCATCAGCCTCTTTGTGTTTCCTTTTTTGTGTTGTATGTTACCTTTGCTGGCATCTAGTATGCTTCTAAAGCAGTTTAACAATGAGCTCTATTTCAATTGTTCTTCAAACCTATTAATTTCTAACATGATCTCTTCTGGCTTTATTTGTGGCCTTTCTCAAACATTTCATTTCACAGGTAGTTAGTTTTCCTTGGAGCATAAACCCTCAACTAACTCACCCCAAGCCACTCAAGGCTGGTTGGATTTTGCAGCTATTGTATTCTGTGGTTACAAATCTTTTGTTTCTCCTTAATGTTTATCGCTCGTAAACTCCTGCTGAATGTTCTGGTTCCTCGTCCACTTCTGGACTTTGGCCTTGTTGTTGAGTTTTGTGTGCACATCCATTTTACTGGTCTAACTTATTTGTATACAGGCAGTTGGTTCCTAAGCTTTCAGGCAATTGGTTCCTCAACTTTCAGGCAGTTGGTTCCTCAGCTTTCAGGCAGTTGGTTCCTAAGCTTTCAGGCAGTTGGTTCCTCAGCTTTCAGGCAGTTGGTTCCTAAGCTTTCAGGCAGTTGGTTCCTCAGCTTTCAGGCAATTAGTTCCTCAGCTTTCAGGCAGTTGGTTTCTCAGCTTTCAGGCAGTTGGTTCCTCAGCTTTCAGGCAGCTGGTTTCTCAGCTCTCAGGCAGACAGCGCACTGACTCTGAAGAAAACCACTAATTAATTGCCTTGTATGACATGCTTGTTAGGGATGCTGCCCCCCCCTCCCACCTATATAAAGGAACAATAGAACTCACACATAGAGGGTTAGCAATCAGATACCAACCCTCCATACATGACTCGGATGACAGACTCAGTAAGTTATAGATATTATTCTTTGCTTTCTTTACAGACCCCAACCATGGACACATGTATTAGTAGACTATTAAATCAATTGGGGAGTAGCTGGCCAAATGGAGGACAAATGCTGCACACTGGGTGGCAACTTCATAAACCATGCTGCCTTAAACTTAAATCCTTAGGTCCACAACTACTAAGAAGTAATAAAAACAAGAAAAACAGAGAGAGTATGAATATAAATTACCAGTATAAAAGATAAAAACTTACGTCATAATCATGGTCAAGTCTGATGATTTCAACCTGCAGCAAGACATCTGTGTCAGTACTTCTTGTTGACTGTAAACAACAGTGAAGACAAATGTTACAAAATAAAACAATGTTGCAAACAAAAAAAGATTACAAACAGCATATTCATACCAACACCGTGCTGTTGGACTTTGACATTATCAAAAGCTAACTAATGTCAAATTATCACTTTGAAATGAGATGGTTTAGAAAAGCCATCAACTTTAAACATTTGTCATAAATGAAATTATCAGACAACTGTAGGAACAAAACCATGCAAAAAATTCATTGAGAAACAGAAGATAAAATTTGTCATCTAGTAAGAATGCAACCAAAACAACTTTCAACCAGGCACTACACATGAAAATGTGAAAGCACGAGGCCACCGTGGGAGAATACGGCCTGATGACATTAAAGAGCTGCTACATCGACACAGAATGACAACAGTCATTGCCGCCCATCAAGCAACGGATCAAAAACTGTTCCTCTCCATCGTGGTGTAGCTGTAGTGACTGGACATTTGCCTTGGGTCTTATGGTTGTAGGTTTAAATCGGCATCGTCTGATTTTTTTAAATAATGACCCTGGCTCCCAGGTTGACCCAGCCTAGAAAAAAACGGACACTGGGTGCCAACTGGTCTACAAAATACAGGTTTGGCAGTATATGGCTAATTCACCTCCCAGTGATGTCAAAAAGGGTCCTTGGACAACCCTATATCAGGTAAACAAAATAATAATGTCAATGTAATCTTAAACTGCCATTAAGGAATCACAGAAATGTGTGATTTTGTACATGAATATTTCTTTTCTAAAGACAAAGTCAGTTTGTGTGAAAAGTTTACTCCATTATATGTTGACCAAACTAGTAATCAGTATTAATGAAAGAAAATCCAATGAGATACACTGTGAAAGTGAAATATCAAATATGAAATATATGACAGGCAATAAAATTGCATAATTATTATAACTCTTTTAGTCCCAAAAATTGGTCCTGGTAGCTAATGTCCTAGGGTGTCAACAGTCAACAATTCTATGACAGATAAGTAAATCTGAGAAATATGTGGTTTTTCTGCCAACCCCTGAGCAGGAACTTGGACCACAAGGAGTTTGTCACTCGGTTGCAACGCAGCTGGTTTAACCAATTTAGCTAGTGCGCCAGGTAGATAGTTAATATATATAGTCTTTAATCTATGTGACACACATAATCATCAGGTGCCTTGCCGACTGGCGTGGGCAATCATGCCTTTCCACAATCTGCGATCTCCTGCAGCATGTATTAGTACGTGCACTGACACACCTCCATGTCATGCTACAAGACTGTCAAGAATCTTCTCTCATTGTCTTCCTCTATCCCTCCTTCCACATATCTTTCCAGTGGTCACCACATGCTCTATTTTCCCTCTTCACATAACATGGCCGAAAAATGATGACTGTCTTCTGATTGTGTGATAAGTGTCTGACATATAGTCTTTAATCTATGTTATGTATCACATATTGTGTTTCATTATTATTATTTAAACACTTAAAAGATGTCTGAATTTTGATTTCACTTAAATTTAATAAATAAATGAAAATGTCATCCCTGTAAACAAACTGCAAGGAGTGGCGAAGTCTTAAATGCGATATCCATAGTACCAAGCCAAAGGGTTTACAACTCATGGTTTCTGGATACGTGTGTGCATCCCTTAAATAATATTAAATTAACAAATACTACTTTAATCTTTGTTTTAGTAGATATGGATTTTACATAATTTGTATTAACACAAAATAATACATTAAAAAAAACATACCTCACTCATATTTGCGGCAATTTTAGAAACTACTTTCACAGGTCATGCCGTTTCTTGTTTCCATTTTTAGTTTGCACTACTGAGTAGACTTACTCGAGTACACTTCTTGGTTATACTGTTGACACTTCTTCTACTTCTTGAATATTTGTGTTCGTAGTAGGTTACGTACTCTCTACTAATACTGATTTGTAGCAGATTGTGTACACAATCTAAAGATACACAAAGTAAATTTTTTCTCAGTTTTCACAAAATACAATTTTAACCGAACCAACTATGACATACGTTGAAAACTGACTCGACTGATGGCTGGTAGTCGTGGTCACACTTGTCTTACCACTCTTACCACAAAATACAACACCATCGGATTTGGATTCGATTATCCGATTACAGTCACACTACATACCGATACAAAATCTAGAGAAAATAAGTTATAGACCGAGCATTATTCTCAGTCCTCACAATTAACTTCGTAAAAAGCATTATAATTTACGAAATTTCTCGCCAGTGAAATTTTTAAATAATAATAACGACCCTTTATTCTGCAAGCACATAAGACCGCTGAATCTTCTCAAAATGCGTCAAGCTAGCGGAGAGGCCATGTTTATTTGGCGTGGTTCCGGGTTTGAGTGTTTATGTTTTGGTATTTTAAAACATTGAATTTAAATAATAAGGAGAATAGGAATGAGTCAAAATAATTTTAACAGAAACATTCTCAACAACTGGCTGAACGCTTAGAGGTCGACCAAGAAATAATGGGTAGAGGGAGTCAAAGAAACACAACAGAAACGCAGTGTGACATTAAAACAAGCTACGCAACTATCAAAAGACAGAAAATACATATAACCTCTCTGTGCGACACTTTATAGCATAATCAGTAAAAGAAAAGAAGAAACATTACTGAGACAAAGAAACGACAGATTAGCAAATTTTTAACAATTTGAATGATCAAGTGCTATGTATACTCAAACCTACTTTCATCATCAAATATCTTTTGGACTGGAATGGGGAATCATGTTTCTCCACGTCTTGCAATCGCCAACAGTATATGTTTTGATTGGTATGGTGCACCTTTCTTCGCCAGAGTGCTAGCAAACTGCAAAGACTGTCGAAGTTATATTTGCAACTATAGCTGGCCCACCTTCAGCATTTTCATAATGGACTTTATAAGATAGCTGTCTGTTCTAACGTTAATGAAACATTTAACTCATATCTTGTTTAATAATTCTGCTTTCATAGTGGGGCGTGTAGAAGCAGAGGTCGATCAGTAGCTAAAGGACACTCTAACCTAGGAGATACAATTATATAGACCGACTGATCAGTGGCTAAACGAGTGGATAAAGCTTCACTGCAAAATTCACGGAAAAGGGGCAGTGGCGTGAAGGAGGAGAGCTTGGCATAAGATATCAATACATCTAGCATGAGAACTGGGGGAGAGCTTGGCATAAGACATCAATACATCCAGCATGAGAACTGGGAGAGAGTTTGGCATAAGACATCAATACATCCATCCTTAGAACTGGGGAAGAGTTTGGCATAAGACATCAATACATCCAGCATGAGAACTGGGGGAGAGCTTGGCATAAGACATCAATACATCTAGCATGAGAATGGAGGTAGAGGCGGTAACTGAGGTTTTCCGATAGGTTGAGAAAATCTCAGCCACACATTTTATCACAGTATCGTGTTCGCAAAGCATGCTCGGGAAGGTGGAATAAGGTGTTTTCTTTATATGGAAATGGATCGCCTCAGTCCAGAGGCCACAGGTTTTGAGAGCTACAATAAAATTTCCACCAAGCCATACAGTATCAATGCAAGCGTGTGTGGGAATGAGCAGGTAGATAAGTCGGCGACCGGATCGCCCACTGGTTCGCCGGTAGACGACTTCAAGTATTTATGTCCGTCTCCTTTGATCGCACCAACACTCTAAGAGTTCTTTTCAGAGCTCTTGATAGATGCAGTGCTAAGCCATTTTATTCGGCGCACACAATCTAGTCACAATTATAACCTAAAGCTCCCATTTCGGAGATGCTGGTTGAATGTGACGATTTTTAAATAAAGCACCTTCCTACACCCCACCCCAGCTTTGGGGAAAAAGGGGAGGGGGTGTACTGCAACTGCACATGGCAGGAGTAGGGGGGGGGGGGGTGATATCTCGCCGGTGGGACGAGGTAACAAGTAAAATGAAAGACCCTAAAAACCTGTATTTGGGAAAAATGATGCTGCTAGAGAGTGTCTACGGGCTGTGGCCACCTCTCGAGACAGGGAGGGCAAGACGAGTAGTTAACCAGATGACTACAAGTGCCCCCCGGTGCGGAGACTGTGTGCTAGCTATTGAGGAGGGACACGGGGCTAATATGGGCTTTTTATGAATGCTGTGATGTCGAGCCTTTACCCAGATTCTATTACTGCCCCCAAAATAAATAGCATAAAAGAAAGCCATTCCGGGGGGAGGGGGGGGGGGGGGGGGGGGGTTGGAGGCCGGCGAGAATGAGAAAGACATCCATACAAATGGGATTATTGTATTAAGATATGAGCAAATGTAGTCTGGGGTAAACAATTACAGTGAGAGATAAAACAAATGTTAGAAATTCATTGCAGCCAGCCTTTGTTGTAGAGACGGCACCTGGCTGATTGAAGGGGACTAAACGTAGATAGTTAAGATTTTTGGAAACTTGCGGGTGAGACATTGATTGCAAATGTATGTCTACTAAATTAAATGATTACAGTCATTACAAGAGAAATAGCTCACAGAAGCCGCACAGAAGCGATATTTTCATTAGGACAGCTTACAGAAAGAGCACACGGTGTGATAAGAAAGAATACAGAGTGTGATAAGAAAGAGCACAGAGTGTGATAAAAAAGAGCACAGAGTGTGATATAAAAAAGCCCAGAGATAAGAATAAGCACAAAGTGTGACAAGAAAGAGCACAGAGTGTGATAAGAAAGAGCACAGAGTGTGATAAGACAGAGCACAGAGTGTGATAATAAAGAGCACAGAGTATGATAAGAAAGAGCACAGAGTGTGATATAAAAAAGCCCAGAGTGTGATAAGAAAGAGCATAGTGTGATATAAAAAAGCCCAAAGTGTGTTAAGAAAAAGCACAAAGTGTGACAAGAAAGAGCACAGAGTGTGATAAAGAGCACAGCGTGTGATAAGACAGAGCCCGGAGTGTGATTAGAAAGAGCATTGAGTGGGATTAAAAAAAGAGCCCAGAGTGTGATAAGAAAGAGCACAGAGTGGTAAGACAGAGCACATAGTGTGATAGTCGCATTTATAGACCATGAAATGCTTTTGACAAAGTAGATTAAACGATGAAGAAAAATGTAACACTTTCTAACTAAATTCTGATTGGCTTTTGTCACAAATGCCCTAATACAAACTACCATGGAAAAAAAAAAAGGGGGGGGGGGGGTGCGGTAGACTGCAAGACCATTTTAACAGTCTAAAAACAACACGCAGAAGTTATAACATGAAAGTAAATACAACTAAAGCTGAAGTAATGCAGGTCAGCAAAATTCCTAGTCCGCCACATCCCGAGTTAAATAGTTCTCGTCTGAAGCAAGTTAAAGAGTTTAAATATCCAGGAAGTATATTCTCAGAAGATGGGAGAATAGATCCTGTATTAGAAACAAGTCAGGTCAACCCAGCCTTGAGTGGGTATCAGGTACCAGACCTGAAAAGTAAAGGCAGCCGCAGTGATGCTGACCACATGACCCACCAAGTGCAGATTGGTCTATAAAATATAGGTCTAGCCCTATATGCCCAATACATATGACGGCGCAGAAGAAAGTCCTTTACTTTACATTTTACAAGATGACAACGAGCCAGCGCACTTATGTACAAAAAGACACAGTTATTAGGGCATCAAAACACAAGTATGAGCGATAAGAAACAGATTAAAAACAACATATTCATGAAAACACGGTGCTATCAGTGACAGATTTGGGCATTATCAAAGGCTAACCTGCGTAAAATTAACTCATGCAAAAGGAGATGCCTAAGAAAAGCAGCTAACTTAACCACCCGAGACAAAGTTAGAAATGATATTAGGCAGACTGTGGGAACAACACCATACAGCAACTACACTGAAAAACAGAAGATCAAATGATTTGGTCATCTAATGTGAATGCGACCAGAAAAACCAACCACCAACGCAGGCACTATACATGAAAAGATCTGATGTGTTACCCACGAAGGCAAGGATTGATGACTTTAAAAAGCTTCAAAACATAACAAAACCCTTGACTTGTTAGGGTCATGGAGGTATATCGATGGAAGCAATAGTTTACAAAACCGCCATCTTTCTGTGTCTTCCGCTTGTTGAACTAATGGAAAGTAGCTTATCATGTCAATTTCTTTATATTGTCATTCTAGATTCTTCTTTGTCCCTCTGTTTCTGCTATCGCCCACTGACACGGAATGACAATAGCTACTGCTGCCCACCAAGTAATGAATCGCAAACTGGTCCTAACCGTTTAACGACAGAAGTGAAAACTGATGATGATGATGATGATTACAAACTATATTGAAGAAACGTAAAAAGGAGTCAAGAGCAAGCAGAAGATCGCCCAAACGATCTCTGTCTTTCCCCTATTAACACCATCAAACGATCTTCTGTGAACACCTTCTAATGAGTTGTATGTTTGTCTTGCTCTGAGACAGTTCTTGATGCCGTTGTTCCATCTTATTCACGGTTTACAACTTGTCTCTGTGTTCACTGTATTTCTGCAGCATGGCTCTCTGTGGCATTCTCGTCAAATTGCCAAACCTATTTATCTGTTGATCATTAATGTACAGCATCACTGGTTTTGGTCTCAGTCTTATAATTTCATTAATTGTTATTACCTATTCTTGCTACTCCGGCAGCTCTCGAAGACCTCTCTCTTTCATGAATTTTGCGTTCATGATTGGAGTGAGCGTCTTTTGTTTGTCACTGGTAGCATAGAATTGGCCCGAAATGGTTCTTTTTAGATTATTATTAGATATTAGGCACCCATGGAGGAGGGGCGGGAAATTCATTTGCTCCTCCAAATTTTAAACCTTTTCCAAGAAGGCCCTAACCATGTCTGCCGTACCATGCATCAAGATTCCAGCAAGTTGGGCAGAGCCAGCCAGTACATCCAGCTGTTCATTTCCCAACAAAGATTCAGATATGCTCCTCACCCATGACCTCCGAATCAAAGCATACCATTCTGCACGACGCAATTGCTGTCCTCATGCTTTCTAAATCAAGTAATCACGGTGTGTGTGTTCGTATTCTCCAACCAGCGGAAAGATGCAGCTGGATGCTGTGGTATCACAGGTCAAGCTCTCCTGCACTATCATCTTCTGCTAAGAATCCCTCAGCACTTCTTTTGCCTCTTGACACTGAACCGTCTGTATAATTAATCATATCCTCAGATGGAGGTTTATCTTGAATTAATTGCTGAATTTTCACCTCTGTGGCACCTGCTGGCCACTCCAAGCTCAATTTGATTATCACTCTACACAAATCTGACTGCTCCACCGGCATTTTGACCCACTCCTCTCCTTGTCTTATGTTCTCCAGGATGGAAACTGTCTGACCGACTTCTGTTTGAGCCATCCATAACTTCCCTCTTATCAGCCACCGACCTTTAATTGTTGATTTCTCGATCCATTCTTCTTTCAGATATGAAAATTGTCCCTTCATATTTAAATTCGTTTGTTAATTTACTTTTATTGATAAGGTTTCTTGTTTTCTAAGTGATGAAACAATGAAACCAAGAGCTGCCTCAGAGAAATAAGGCCTAACTAACACAACATATTGGAAACAGCATAATACTTCAGTGAAATAATTGCAAGAAATGGAAAGTTCAAAGTGTGCATCATTTCATCCATGTATTAGTTCTTCAAGATATATCAGGATACAATCTACAAAGCTCTTGAGAAATCTTTTTCTTACCTTAAGTGACAAAGAGAGATTGCATAGAATATTCTCCAGTTTGTGGAATGCTGCCTCTGCTTGAGCTATTCTACACCTTACTTTATTTAGTCAGTTAACTTACTATGGGCCAAGATAGACTTTTGACAAAGTGGATCCGTAGAAATAAATTACATCAATGTAATTTATTGCAGGGGGTCATCATCATCATCTTTGCTGACTGGCATGGGAAATCCTGCCTCTTGCTTTTTTTTAAAAAAAGTATCCAGAAACCATGAGTTGTTAACCCTTTGGCTCGGTACTATGGATATCACAACCTTTCGGCTCTTGATTCCATGACTAATACCGTAAATTTGGGAGAAATGTTGCTTTTCTGCCTACCTCCGGGCGTGAGCCCGGACCACCAGGTGTTCGTCACGCAGTCATGTTTAACCAACTGCGCTAGCGAGCCGGGCAAAATCCTGCCTCTCTACAATCTGAAAGCTTTAACAGTATGTATCAGTTCATGTATTGACATCCCCCCCCCCCCACTTTCCGACGACAAAAGACTGTTAAGAATTGTCTTATGTTTTTTCCATAGATCTTTTCAGTGGTCACTACATGTGCTGGTGTCCATCTTCTCACAAACTGATTAAAAAATGACGACTTGTCTTTTTTTGATGTTTGTGATAAGTTGTCTTTGAGCAATCATCTGGATTGCTCTATTAGGCCATTCAAAGAATCATAAGGATTCTTCTGTAAAACCACCTATGAAGTCTCAAGAAATTGTTTTTCTCAACTGTAAAGGATTTTTCATTCCATATCTTTTTTTCTCTTCACATTGACCAGCTTGAAACTTTGATGGACAGTTCTGGTTGCTTGTTCACTTCCAGACTTAATTTTGTTTTATAACTTAAGTTTTACGTGTACATCTGTTTTATGTGTAAGCAGACTGTTGGTTCCTGGCCACTCAAGCAGATGTACATTGATTTCAAAGGAAACATCCCTAATTAGAATACAACTAACAAACACTGTCTTTATTATTCAACACTGTAACATTGTTTAATCACCATTATGTACAACAAGAATGAACATACAAAATAAGATGTTACATTTGATGTTTTGCAAGTATATATAAAGGAACCTAACCTGTAATCTAAGAATAACACTTGTACATTCCAATACAGAATGCAGTGACAGCATTCATCATAAATTTACTTCTCTACTCAATGATAAAGCAGACATGTTGAAAGCTCACTGGCATCAAATAGACAGTACAACAGAACAGGCAGAGAATCCTTATAATCAAAGACTAATTCAACTGGGGGTGAACAGAGGTTCTGAAAGATATTCAACAATGACAGGAGGAAACAAGGGGACATTTAATCAGCTATTGACTTTTCACATGTTAACTCTTCACTGGCTACTGAAGAATGGGACGCAGCCTTTGTGGGAATGCCTCTAGTGCAATGATATCTATTTTAAATTTAAAGCTTTCTCCAAATGAATCCAATGAACAACTGTACCAACTTTCTCTGCACTGAAAAGGCTCACGCTAAAATATGCTCAAGAAAAGATGCATGTGGCTAGTTTCAATTGTGTCTTGTTTAGAAAAAATAACAATCTATTCTAATTCATGTGATATTATTACTGAGTATTTCCAACCAGATCTTCCTTCTACTGGAAGCAACTGTCATGTCTGTAGTGACTTGTTTCCTAGAAATATAGTTTATTGTCACTGGTTCTGTTCATGCTTATGTATTGTTTAGTAAGCCTGTATTTGAATATATTTACCAAAAATAGCATTCAGTGGGCCTTTTCTTGTGAACCAAACTGGCTTTTGTAAAGCTATGTTGACGTTATAATTTTCCCATAGCCTAAGTGATTGAGGCCATGGCACAAGCCACCAGGTACATATTAAGACCCCATGTATGTATTACATTCAAGGTTTCACTATCTTTGTGTTTATTGATTACTCCCTGTACATATTTTCACAATGAAAAAAAAAAACAGTACATAAACATTTGTTTTTTATTGATCTTGGTTCTGAGTGGGAGGCGCCGTGGTGCAGTGGCTAGACGCTCACTAGTGAACGGAAGGTCATGGGTTTGGATCCTGACGGCGCCAGACTTTAAAAAAAAAAGACCTTGGCTCTCAGATCGCCCAGCCTTCAGCGAGTACCAGGTATAGTCCTAGGAAGTAAAAGATGACAGGCGTGATGTTGACCACATCACCAACTGAGTACTGATTGGTCTATAAAATATATATAAATGCCCAATATGCCTGGAGGTGTGGAAAAGTGTCCCCTCTCTGTTTTTTTTAACTGACCCGAGTAGAATGATTGTTTTCTAAAGGCTTGTTTTGGGGAACTCTAGTGGATTTATGACCCACTTATTTCATGTTCATGGGGTAAATTGTTAGTGACATGCTGAAAGATATATACACAACAAAAACGGAACCATCTTCCATAAATATCTCCCAGCTGAAAGATATTCAATGTACAAGTTATCCCATAATCAATGCTGCTGTAACCTGGCTGTGAATTATTACTCCTTTACCTTCAATAAGTTATGGCATGACAAGGTGAGGTAAATGTTGAATTAGGAATCGACACCATAGCACCCGGGACACCCCCATCTTTAGCAGCAGTTGAAGAGTTCCAATTCTGAGGTGGGTTGACAAGGTCTTTTCTTCACCGCCTCAGCTATTCAGTACCCTTGAGGCTGGGTTGAGCTTGGCCTGCTGTGTCAAGCATGTTTTATCTGTTTTGTGCAGTTTTAGTTTATATTCACTTTCTGAATCCCACTTGAAACGTCTATCTTTTGTATGTATCTTTCTGTGTGAATTTAGATTACCTAACTGTTTAGACAAGCCTACAAAGACCACATTTATAAGCCTTCTATCTGGTGTGCCATTGGAATATTTGTTAAGTGTTTGTATGTAAAAAGTATACTACATGTAGGTGATATTTTAAGTGAGATTATTCTTTAAATCTTTTACCACAAACATCACATAATAAACATCATCATCATCAGGTGCCTTGCCAACTGGCGTAGGCGATCATGCCTCTCCATAATCTGCGATCTCTGGCAGCATGTATCAGTTCGTGTGCTGACACACCTCCATGCCATGCAACAAGACTGTCAAGCATCTTCTCTCGTTGTCTTCCTCTATCTCTCCTTCCACATATCTTTCCAGTGGTCACAACATGTTCTATTTTCGCTCTTCTCATAACATGGCCGAAAAATGATGACTGTCTCCTTCTGATGTCTGTGATAAGTTGTCTTCGGGCTCATTTTCCAACGTATTTATTTATGTTTTCTCATTTCTTCTTTTTCTACAAATTCAAGGCCACATAAACAACATGTGAATGGTCCTCTACCAATGTGTATTATTGTGTTCTTCATTAGTCTCCATTTAAGTGCGAAATAACAACCACAAACATCACACTGATAAGGTATCTCACCTGTATATGTTTATGGATGTTCTGGGAGCTCATTCGTGCAAATATACGGCCAAAAACATCACATTTGTTAGGTTTCTCTCACGTATGTGATCTTGTGTGTATTTTCAGGAATGAATTAAAAGCAAAAGCACGACCACAAACATCACAGTTGTAAGGCTTCTCTCTTGCATGTATTTTTGCATGTTGTTTCAAATTAGAAATGACAGCAAATCCACGGCCGCAAATATCACATTTGTAAGGCTTCACACTGGAATGTATTTTAGAATGTATTTTTAGAACTGAAATGTTTGTATATTCTCGACCACAAACATCACATTTGTAATGTCTGTTTCTGGTATGTTTCAGTTTATGGTTTTTCAGTAAGAAATACCTTTTAAACCCATAACCGCAGATATGACATTTGTATAATTTGTCACCTAACTGTGTGCCTTCACAAGGTTTGCCTTCTGTGTGCCTCGTCAGTACTGAATCAAATCGACCACAAATGCTACATTCAAAGGTGGTTCCCTCTGTGGGTGCTTCTAGTATCTGAGAACTATTTTGCAAAAATCCACAATCACAAAATTTACACTTGTTAGACTGTAAAACTGGCACCTGGGCAGACTGTAAACTAGCCGGTGGCTGGTCAGTTTTTAAATCTTGAAGCTCGACAGACTGTAAACCCAATGACTGGTCAGTCTGTAAACCTGATGACTGGTGAGACTGTAAAACTTGTGACTGGAGGGGATGTAAAACTGATGGCTGGAAAGACTGTAAAACTTTTGGCTGGAGGGGATGTAAAACTGATATCTGGGGAAACTGTACAACTGATGACTGGAAAGACTGTAACACTTTTGGCTGGAGGGGATGTAAAACTGATATCTGGGGAGACTGTACAACTGATGACTGGTGAGACTGTAAAACTTGTGACTGGAGGGGATGTAAAACTGATATCTGGGGAGACTGTACAACTGATGACTGGAAAGACTGTAAAATCGATGACTGGTAAGACTTCTGGCTGGCTACACATTTTGTTTTCCATTTGTTTGCAAGTATTTCATCAAGATATTCCCTACTACAAAGGACTATATTCACACCATTCCGCTGTCTGTGGGGTACTTTCTCACAAGTAGACAGCTCTTGTTCCAACAATTTATTGTTCCGTCTTTGATGGAAATCATCACTGTAATCCTCATATCTATCTGTAACTTCTTTATGTGTTTGTTTGTTCTCGTCCTCTCCAGATCTAACATCTTCTATGTAACAAATATCTTCAGCTATATTCTCTGAGTCTATCCCTTGATGGTTCAACGTTCTACCTAACAAAACATTGTCTCTGACACTTACAGAGCTTTGACTATTGTACGCTTCTGTTCTGTTCTCTTCAACATCAGTACTCCTGAATCTGTTATGAACTGGACTGTGTGAGGAGACATCTGAAACAAATAAAATTAAATATAAATATTCATTAAAAGTCGAAGAATTATTACATGCTAACTTAAAAATGTCATGTCTTCTTTTTCTTTTCTTTCTCATTGCCAGTGGTTTTCAGATAAATGTTGAATTAAGAATTGACATCACAGCACTCGTGACACTCTCATAAGCGTTCTGTGCCCATATTCAGCAGTAAGCAAAGAGTTCCAATTTCGATGGCATCAGTAACTGTCTGATTCTATATCCGTCTCGCTTTTCCCCTGAGTATTGAGCATCTGCCAGATCCCCTGGTAACTCCTCGCAGTGCTTTTCTCCTCAGACGGTAATGATCTGTCTGTGTCTCCTCAATGTTCACTCACTCCCAAAGGGCCCACACAATATCTAGCTTGTCATACATCAATTCACCACCAAGTTGGTGTAGCGCCAGCCAATCTACCTGCTTGCTCATTTCCCACCACACCGGCATCCCCTGGAGATAATATCAAAAGGACACTAACTACCCAGGACCTCTGAATTGATGCTTGCCACTTTGCACAAAGCATGCCTGTCTCCACCTTTCTCAACATGCTGTGTGAGAGTTTTCAGATAAGAAGGCCACAGGTCTCTGTAATGTCTGCGATATGATGCATGTTCTCCACTGATCCATACAGCTTGGTTTCCATTGGAATGCCAACTGGCCAAACCTGGGATCTCTCTGCTGCGTGTAGAGAACATGTTTGTAGCACACGTTCACTATTCTGTGGTAGCATCTGTTGCACGGTTCTGGCCAGCTGTGTTTTCTCTCTGCACACTTCTCTACAAGTCAAGGCAGAGAAAACCTATAACTTGGTCTGGGCTCCTTCGAGGGGGGCAAAGACCGGTACTGTGCATTCCTGGGAGGGTTTAACAGACCCAATTTCGCATCCACCCTTCTCATTTCTGTTACTGACATTGCATCATGTCTTGTGGAACCTTAATGTTCACATAAACACAACAGACATTTATCAATTTAACGGTCATAATACAAAAGACTGTGAAAAAATATTTCAAGAACTGATAACATCACAATACATCCACTTCTCCAATGGCCAGACATTAATAAAAATGTTCTTTAACCTCTGCAATGAAACAATGACAAGTCTTTGCACCTCTCACCACAGATCCATGTATATGATCATACTGCCTAGGCATACGTTGTCAGTTATTAACTGTTCAAGAACACCCCCTGAGAAGACAAGAATAAGGCAGAAAAGTGTGTTCTGATTAATTCTGATTCTATATCCTCTTTCAAGGGAAGTAGATCAGCAGAGGCCCGTATATACTGAACTTCCAGCATGCATCTGTGAAATGTTTTGTTTCCTCTAGAGAAATTCCCAGCCTGTGCTGCGACCTAAACCATTTGGTGGGTTCGGAACTGTGAATTTAGACTATAATTAGATATTCAATTTGTCTTTGTACCTCTCATGATTTGAAATCAACATAATGAACTCAGACTCATTGGGGGAGTCCAGGGTCCCCACTGTGGGGTCAACAAGAATAGACCCACTGCCTGCCCAACGAGCATGGCGTAGGGTTCGACTAATTAGGGACATCTATAGAGTACATCTGCCTAAGAGGCAAGAAACCAAGAGTCTGCATACAAATAAGCCAGATATAGATAAGGTGCACCCAAAAGTTCACAAGTTCTGGAGCAAGACAAAAGTTCAGAAGTGACGAACAAACAGAACTTTCTGCCAGAGTTTACAGGCAGTGAATGCAAAGAAGAAAGCATAACGAATTCACACCAGCTTACAGGCATCTATACTGCTTAGATCAGAAGCCAAAGATATGGCTCCCAATGCATAATCTTCCCCATCTTTGTCATATGCTGCTTTCCATGGGTCGACCTCTGAATGTTCCTAAAAACAAGAAAATTGTCAAAGAATGTTTGTAATAAAACTCTTGCATAAAAGCTCAATAGACACAAATATTACTTACTGAATGTAACATAATCCTTTTAAAATGACATCACTAATGGGAGAAATAAAATACGTAAACACTGCAGGGTGTAACATCCTTTCTTGCTGAGCAATTAGGACGTGCAATTGGGATGATAACCCTAAGAGATGGATGAACCTCAGAATCCCTGTGTGGATTTCAGAGCCCCACTGTGGTGAAAACAAGAATGGACCCACTGCCTCCCCAATAAGCATGTTATAAGAGCCGACTAACTTTCTTTGAAGTCGGAGTGCACAACACTGATTATAGACTCATTAATAATATGCAGTGCAGACAGCTCAAGATGATCTAGGATGCCGCAAATTTATGTTGTGTCGAACAATCTGTTTAACCCCAACAATTTTTTCTTTTTTGCCTTTGTAAAAAAAAATGTCTGGCTGAGCGGAATCTGTTTATCAAGAACGTTTAGACATGCCGACCGATTAAACATGTCCTGACTATACAATCTGATCGGAATAAGGCTAACTTTCCCACTTCCAAATGCCTGGATTTTAAAACAACTTTTCAGCTATTTGTTTTTTGAAATTTCATGCTTCGTCTAAACATTTTTGGTGATCTGCATATTTTCTGTGTCAATCGATTGATCAGTTTGTTTACTCTGGGATACTAACTGATGGTTAACCACAACATCCTCTATGTGTAGGTTGCTGGGTCCTACTGTGGGAGGGGGGGGGGGGAACAAATACAGACCCACT
Source organism: Candidula unifasciata (assembly GCA_905116865.2). Lineage (NCBI taxonomy): Eukaryota > Metazoa > Mollusca > Gastropoda > Stylommatophora > Geomitridae > Candidula > Candidula unifasciata. The sequence continues at coordinate 122,940 of CAJHNH020000679.1, forward strand.
GCCTCACCAACATCCATCTTATGTAAGTTGACTAATTGGGGCATCCTTGGAAGTCTGAGTAGAATCACCTAACAGGCAAAGAACCAACAGTCTGCATATGAATAAGCCAGATCTGTGAAATGGATGTACATACAACATTTGGGTTCAGAAACGGGTCTAAAGTCCAGAGGTGAATGAACACCCAGAACTTCCCATCGTAGTTTACACCCACTGAACACGAAGAAGAACCAAAACATCCTGTGACAAAAAGTTTCATTCTGGAAGGTGGACCAACAAGGCAGATTCTACACATCCAGTTCAACTTGCAAAGAAGTAACAATCAGGACACTTGTAACCCACAGTCCTGTACAGGTGAGGAACATCCTGTGTCTTAAATCTGTCACATTCAATGCTAATTTATTGCTCTATTGAACATTGTAAATGCATTACCATATGCTTGAAGTCCTTATCTGGAATTTCTGATAAGAAGTATTTGGAAGGGGGGGGGGGTGGGGGGTGGGGGTCCCCTGGTGAGTTCTTATCAGGTCTGCACTGTGGAAACAAATTATTGGTGTAAAAGAGAAAAGCCCTCACATCATAATCAGGCTCAAGTTTGATCATTCCAGGCAGCACTGAAACATTCACTCCAATCTGTGTCGCTGACTGTAAACAAATAAGTCATGAGAACTGTTTTAAAGCACACATTCCAACAACTACCTAAACAACACATATGAAATAAAATCCATTTCTGCTATGATGTTATACTGGTGGCTGCTGACAGGGTTTAGACTCAATGTTAAATAGCACCTGCTCTTTTTGCCATTATTCAATGTATAGTTTAGGTATTCTTCCTGTCTATTATATTTTTTCAAAGAAAAATAGCTATGTGTGAAAGTGTGAACAGAGAAGACACAAACAACATATTTTGAATTTTTTTTTTTTTTAATGAGAATACTGATCATAAAAAGCATCCCTGCTCACCAAAACCCCATCTTTAAAAAGCTGGACACACTGTAACCAGGGGCAACACATGTCAAATCCTTCACAAGTCAGCCAATGGCAAAAGGTTAAGATTTCTTGAAGCTGCTGCTTTTCATTACCTTCGCAAACAAAAAGACATGCTTCTGACACAGTGCTTGTCCCGGTAAAACAAGCAGTTAAGTTTGACTGTAGCTAAATTTGTACTTCAGTTATCAAGGATTCACTTATTTGCTTCGTTTATGTAATTTTTACTGTAGTATGCACCTGACGAGGTACGGCGAAATATGCCAGGCAATAAATTGAGCAATCTATTGTTTGTGTCCTCTTTGATTAGATATACAATGGGTAAACATTGCTTTGATATGCCTTAAGTGATTATCTTCAAGGATAAAACAAAACAGGTGTCATAATTAACTAATCTTTCAAAATAAAACTTGCTTTATTAGATCGCCATCTTATCTTGCTTCTCTTGTAGTTGGTGCATGAAGATGAAACTTAAATAATGGGCAGGTGGATGTATGCCATCCAGAATGGTCCTGTGCAGCAGTGCCAATTTGTGTGCTTTTCTGCTTCTTTCGTCCACCTGAAATCTTCTTCTTTGTCTTTGCGTTTGGTTTTGTATGCTCAGGTCAGACCATCAGATGGGTTGCCTCTATGAACTCGCATGTCAGTAGCAGGTCCTTTATGGTTCCTTATAGCTTGCACTGCACACTTTACTCTTGATGCCAGGTGTCTTTTTGAAGTTGTAGGTAGAGTGGGCAGGTCTGCAGAATGTGCTCAGGTGTTTGTTAGGGTCCTGATTGACAGGCACACTGTGGGGACTGTACAATCTTTATTTAATGCATGTGGTAGTTGAGCCTGCAGTGTTCTGTTCGCAGACGAAACATTTTTGTATGTTGTTTTCTGTTGAGTCTGTTGATTGGGTCTTGTGGATGTTTACTGTTTGTTCTTTCCCCAATTCCTTGTATTTTCCCTTGATAAGTGTTCACATTTCTGGTAATTACAATGGATGGGTGTGTTGTTTCTCCTTTGTTTAATTTTTAGCAAGTCTGTCTGCTAACTCATTTCCTGGTATGCCGCATTGAGCCAGGATCTATTGGAGAATGATTTGATTATTTTCTGCGAGTCTGTTTAAATGGTGGGTTAATTCTCTCTCCATATTGTCTCGTGGATCCCTCTGAGTCACCTGAAAGGCAGTCACATAGGAAAACAATTTTTCCGTTGTTAATTTTTCTTCCCTCAAGCACTTTGGCCGAATCAATAATTGCTTGCTGCTCTGCTGTAAAGTTTGTTGAGAGTTGTCCGAAAGCGCATGATGTTTCTACTGTGGTCCAATCTTCTGTTTTTTTCTGCTCCCTCCAATAATCTATTGGTGTATACATGTGTCCATTTGGGTTTTGGATAACAGTTGTAGACAAGTTCAAGGGTATTTGCATGTAGTACACAGACACATTCTTCAGCTTTTCTGTCTATGCCAGGAACTGTATATTTAGGCTGTAGGTCTATGCTGTATGCCTGGATCATTTCCCATGCTAAAGGATCTTTATAAAGGATGTCACTGTTTTTTTGTGTAGTACAATTTTGATAGGTGGTGAAAGCTTTGTCTTTTCAGTCGGTTTTTAGTTATTCGCAATTCTGTGCATGGGGTTGTTGTTCATGTATTAAAATTTTTCTGTTAGGGTAAGCACCTTTTCTTCCCTTCGAAGGCTCAAGCTCCGGAGGCTAGAAGTTGCCGCCAGCTCATGGATTGGTGTGCTTCTCATACCTCCAGTGATGATTCTGAGACCAGTGTTCTGTATTTTGTCCAGTTTGTGTAGGTTTGATTTGGCTGCAGTGGAGTATGCTCCCATGCCATACTCCAGTTTTGGTCGTACGTATCGTATGTATACTTGTCGTACAGTATTAGCACATGTTCTGTGGTCTGGGGTGACTTTCCACAGGTGCACATAGCTGACATGCCTATCTCAAATTTTGTGTATATGTGGTAGCGTAATCGATTGCGCCTGTTTTGAGGCTATCTGTGTGCACTGTACAGTGGAAATTTAGGATATGAATTTAATCTATCCCAAATTCAGAATATGAATTAATCCATCCCAAGACTAAGATCCCATGGTGAATAACCTGTATCGTGAATTTTTTTCCAGTGTAAAATTAATGTAAATAACTTTAATTCATTCCAACCCTCCCAAAATCCCCCTTTTTCAAAATAATATTTTTTATTTTCTTATTAGGGTAAATGTGTGGTGAGGCTTTTCAGACCCTGATGTTATAGATGATAATCATTATCAAGTGCTTAAGTCCTCTTTCGGCAATATTAACAGGAATTAATCCATTTAAAAGTTATTGTAATACTATCAGGTATTGCCAAGAGTTCTTGTCTTTACAGCTCACATCCTAGGTTAAAATAAACTGGCCAGCCTGACCTCATATCCAAACACATCTGTATCAGAAGTTCCACTGTAGACGGTTTCCAGAGGTTCTTTTATTCTCTCTGTCCACCTGTTGTTCATCCATCACGAGTTATGAAGACCATTTTTCATAGAAGGTAGTACTGATCAATGATTATGAGTACAAAGGTGGCTGATTAGTCCAATATGACCCTGGAAAGTTCTTAAGCAGTGCAGACAATCGCAGTAAGTGTGGGATTGACGATATGGTTCTTTCTAGTTTGCCTTCATTTCTTTGCCTGTGCAATGCTGCCTGGCAGGCTGATGCACCATACCTGAGGGATGTATGCCATCCAGAGTGGTCAGGTGCGGCAGCCTCTCATGATGCTGTGTTGATGCCAAAAGAGTTTAGCAGTTTTGAGAGTCCTGATAGCACTTTTTTTGTCCTCCATGGGACTTCTTTCCTTGCTGCAGTTGGCCATAAAATACTCTCTCCGGAATGCGATAGTCTGGCATGCGGGCTAGCTAACAAGTCCATTTGTCCACCTGTTGTATTATCAGCTTTTATTCTGATTCCCACTTGGTCATTACACATATAAACTGAAATACAAAATAAAAATACATTAAAAAAAAGAAGAAAAAAAAAGAATGTAACTTACGTTAGCTCCACAAATGGATGCTTTCATTAGCCCCATGCTTAGACTGTGATGCAGGAATGGTTTGTGCTCAGGTTGTGGAGAAACAACTCCTTCAGCTAGACTAACCAAGGTAACAGAAAACGGCTGAAGGAAAAGTCTCATTAGAGATTGCCATTCTCTGGTTAAGCGCTGACTTTTCTTCAGAACTCGATTTTTCAAGCGATACGCTTTGCCAAAAAAACTTCTTTTGTATAAATCTTTCCCTGGTTCTTCAATCTGCACAATTTTTCTGGCTTCACGAAACGTTGTATTTACAGAATGATCCTCCACTATCATTAGCCGAGCAATGTAGCCTTTCTGTATAGGATATTCAGCTTCGTACATTAAAAGATGTGCTATAAGGTGATTAATATTCTTTCTCCCCATGATCATTAGTCTGATTCTAAACAGAAAATATAAATATTATTAGTTAATGAACAATTACAAAGAAGGAGAAATTAGATTTCATATTCCACAACATTGCGATTTTTTTCTTAACATTAACAACCATAAACTCTGGCAAAAAGTGCAGGCTATTCTCCCAATTCTAGACTTTGTCTCTCTGCATGGGGGTTCATAGCAAAAGCAAATGGATGTAGCTTAGTGCAACAAAGCCTGTCACGTCTAGTTTGAGAATGGAGGTGAAGGCAATCACTTCTGTATTCCGCTGGTTTGAGAATCAGCTGTACACACATGTGGTGATTGTAACTGACTCAGAGAGCATGTTGAGAAAGGTGGAGACAGGTATGCTCCGTGCAGAGTGAAAAGCATCACTTCAGAGGCCCTGGGTACCTAACATCCTTTGGATATTCTCTCCAGGCATGCTGGTGTGTTGGGACATAAGCAGACAGATAGACTGGCCGGTTCTGCACAACTTGGTGGTGAACTGATGTATGACAAGCTAGATATGGTGTGGGCCCTCTGGGAGTGAGTGAACAGTGCGGAGGCGTAAATAGATCATTAGGGTCTGGGGAAAATGGCGCTGCGGGGAGTTACCAGGGGATCTGGCAGACATTCAACACTCCAGGAAAAGGTGAGATGGATATACAATCAAACAGTTATTGGTGTCATCAGAATTGGAACTCTTCGTTTGCCCCTGAAGATGGGGACGGAGTGCTTATGGCAGTGTCCCAAGTGCAGTGATGTCTATTCTTTATTCAACATTTGACTTTTGTCTTGTTCCAGAATGTCAGTTGTGGGTGCACATCTATTTTACAGATATAGCTCACCTGTGTGCAGACTGCTGGTTCACTGACTTTGAGACATAAATTCTGACACGCATTATTAGAAGTTTTTTACAACATATTTCCCCCCTTCCCAAATACAGCCCCTGGAACTCACACAATGAAATCATTCATTCAACATGATTTAAAGTGAGGGTATAGACTTCACTGCACAATGTCTGACCCTAAATGAAATGGTTTGGTTTTACTGGACAGTATTTTTAGCTACCTGTCTACAGCATCGCTAGAAGCACAAATTCTTGGTCTTTATCAGCCAAAATTATGGTAATAGCTAGCCTTACCCCAAATAAGTTGGTCTCTCTCTGGGCATATATTTAGCTACCTGCCTAGATCTTCGCTGTAGCATGAATTCTGTAGCTCTAACTGCATAAGTTATGGACTTTACCCAAATAGGCTGGTCTCTCTGGGCGGGTGCTTAGCTACCTGCCTGGAGCATCAATTGAAGCACGATTTCTGTAGCGTAGCACCAACAACTCTTGGACTTCGCTAGCTATCAGCACACATTACATGATTCGGCTCTTCTTTCAATACCGGGCGCGGGCTGGACGGCTTACTTTGGTGTAGTGGGAGTTCTCTCCCTTGGCGGCACTGCAAACAGTGAGCGTAAAAGTCACGAAACAAATGACATACTTACCTATCATCGTACGGTTGCATGTAGGGTTGCGTAGTCATCAAACGATTGTGTGTAGGGTTGCGTAGTCATCATACGGTTGCGTAGTCATCATACGTTTGCGTGAAGGGTTGCGTAGTCATCATACTGTTGCGTGTAGGGTTGCCTATCATCATACGGTTGCGTGTAGGGTTGTGTAGGGTTTGGGTTAGAGGTTAGGGGTTAGGGGTAGGGTTAGATGTGAACATTTTGACGCAGGAGTTCGAAATACTGGCCGACAATCTGATGCTTGTGGGAGTGGCGCCACTGAAAGTCTGCCAAATATGACGCCAATAGCGCGCGGCTGGTTCTTAATCGTTGGCGAATTGTCCGTTTGACTAGCATCCACAGGCCTTCGATTGTTTGTGTGTGTTTGTGACTGTGCGCGACGTCGACAAAGTCGGTCTGGTGGACTACTACCTCGTGCAGATAGATGCCATGCCTTAAGTTTGCGACACTGCTGTAGCCTCACCAAGCGTCAATTGTCACATCTAACTCTACCCCTACCCCTACCCCTAACACTACGCAACCCTACACGCAACCGTATGATGATAGACACCCTATGCAACCCTACACGCAACCGTATGATGATAGGTAACCCTTTAGGCAACCGTATGATGACCACGCAACCCTTCACTCAACCGTATGATGACTACGCAACCCTACACGCAACCGTATGATGATAGCTAAGTATGTCATTTGATTCGTGGACTTTTCCGCTCACTGTTTGCAGTGCGGCCAAGGGAGAGAACTCCCACTAAACTCACTGAACTAAGCCGTCCAGCCCGCGTCCGGTATTGAGAGAAGAGCCCATGATTCGACTAAGGATGTATTTGTAAACAACAGTACACGACGTTCAGGTCACGGGGCGAGGCAGGCCATATTGATATTGGCTGGACATCATAATCACCATGATAACATGACAACACGTGCCTGCAGCGATCATGTAAACATTCCATTGATAATTAATTTAAAAAAAGAATCAGGGTAAACTTAGTCACGTAACCAGTCATTAATCATTAAACTTTACAGCCAAAAATGAAATTAATTCATTTATATTAATTATAGTTGAATATATAAAATAAAATAAACAAAACATTTCCATTTTTGTGAGTAGGTCGTCATGTCTACCAACGACATCATCGATGTGTAAAAATAATGTCAACTCAAACATGCAAAAGTGAAAATCGTTGAAGATACAACAACGACGACAGTACCAACTTCGCAGGAACCCGGGTTCCATGTTTGGTGTAACTCCGTCAACAAAAAACTTGGCCATTGCACTTCCTGTTTTCGAATAATTAATTACAAATAACTCCTGCAATTCAACTTAGTTTCTATGGGAAACAAGTAAAGTAAAGTAACGGACCCTTGTCCACGCCTCTCAGACGCATTGGGTATATAGGGCTAGACTTATATTTTAAAGACCAAACGGCACTTCGTGGGTGATGCGGTTAGCATCACGCCGGCCGCCTTTACTTTCCAGGACTGTACCTGGTACCCACTTAAGGTTGGGTCGACTTTGCCCACACGTACATAAACACACACACACGTGCATACAGAAAAGCATACCTACATACATACACACACGCATACACACACATTCCCACACACGCATTAGGATAATAGTACAACAGAAGCAAACCTTAGAAACACTATTCAACCGTAAAACTAAAACATAGTTAGATTAGGGCACTCCTTCAGTTACCAAATGACCTGCAGTTTAACGTGAAAATGGCAGATAATACACACACAGATAGTCTCCTTGTGTGTGTGTGTGTGTGTGTGTGTGTGTGTGTGTGTGTGTAAGTCGAAAGGATCGACTTCAGTGTAGCGGCTTATCATATACAGCACGTTCTCTCTCCGCAGACCGGCCATCCGTTTGCCGAGGAGGTAGCACAACGCACGAACTCTGTATTTCTAGCGATGATCTCCAAGGATCTCTGTAAACATTTCCACTCCTGAACCGAACGAACTGTGTGTGAAACAAACCCCACGACCTTCGGAGCGCAAGGCAAAAGGCTTGACGACTTCGCCATAAGGACACACACCCCCCCCCCCCTCTCCACCCCACACCAACCTATAACAGTCGGATTATTTATACAGATGGTTGAAGGAGAGAAGATAACAGGTTAAGAATATGACCTATCATCAAGTACTTTGCCGACTTCCGTGGGCGATCACGCCTCTCACCGATCTGTGATCCATAACTGTGTGTAACAAAGGTAAAGGACACTTCTCCACGCCTTTAGGCGGATAGGGCATATAGGGCTAGACCTATATTTGCATAGACCAATCAGCACAAGATGGGCTTCCTGGGACTGCAAACGGGAGCCACTCAAGTCTGGGTCTACCTGGGAGATAAGGTCATTTTTGAAAAAAAGTCTGGCTCCGACAAGGCGCGAGCCCACAACATTCCGATCCGAGCCGAGCGTCTAGCCGCTCCGCCACGGCGACTCTAGCTGCGTGTTTTCAGTATTAAATTTACTGTTAAATAAAAAAAAAAAAAAAAAAAAAAGAAACAACAGTTTTCCAATGGCGGGTTTTTATAAATTGACGACAACCCTTTACGTCTAAAAACTGTTGACCACCTAGATGCAAAAGAACTGTCAAATTGATTAGTTGAACCGAAAGGTATTCTTGTGCGCAATTTGAATAATTTCCATTTCTTTTCAGTGGCTATGCGTAGTAAAACGCCATCTGATAACTATACACTTAACTGTACACAAAGCTCCACAGCTTAATTCTTGATCATGGCTGGCTAATTTACAACCTGTATGGGTTCCGGGTCGGCTCTGTGGCTAAGTCGATGCAAACGCTTCGTAATGCCGGGGTGCCGGGTTCGATCCCAGCTGCGGGCCATGCACCTTGCGTTGGTTTAGACAGTGGTATCAAGAAAGCCGACCGTCCAGGAAGCAGTAACAAACTACTGGATGTAAATTTGGCTAGAGAAACCACACAACAGCCAGGGGCTGTTGTGATTGGTTCTGCAACGCCCTGAAAATGATACGCAACAACCAAACGGGTTCCTGGCCCAATTTGTGGGTAGAAAGAATATACTCACTGCTCCCCGTAACCGTGAAAGGCGACTAATCTGGGGTGCTTCCTTCGAAGTAGGAGTGCACCAGTCTTATAAGCGCGGACTTAAAAACCTACATACGAATACGCCAGATCAGTAAAGCGGATGCACACACAAAACTCAAGTTCTGGAAAAAAGACCAAAGTCGAGAAGTGGACGAACAGCCAGAACTTACAGCTGGTGATGTGGACCAGTCTCATTAGAAAGTGACACATATTAAGGACACACACGCGCGCGCACATGCACGCAGGCGCACAAACACATACGGTGACAACATTACATATTTAATCAAGAAAATGACACAAGTATAACAATAACCTATTTATTCCACAATTGGTAATTGAATTCGATAGTAACCCTTTCATAATCTAACGAAAACTTTCAAAGTTGAAAAAAAAAAAAAAAATCTGTTTGATAATTTCTAAAAGCAAATTTCATAAAAAGACACATGTGGGAACAAATCATGCCAAGTGCAGACATTCAGACATAGAGGGTGAGGGGGTGGGAGGGGGGCAGACGGGGGAGAGACAGGAAAACAGAGAGAGAGAGACAGGGAAAGAGAGACAGGGGCAGACAGAGAGAGAGAGAAAGAGAGAGAGGGGGGGGGCAGAGAGAGAGAAAGTTAGAGGGACAAGGACAGAGAGAGAGAGTTAGATGGGAAAGAGACAGGGACAGAGAGTGTTAGAGAGACAGGGAAAGAGAGAGAAAGTTACAGAGACAAGGACACAAAGAGAGTTAGAGAGACAGGGAAAGAGAGACAGGGGCAGACAGAGAGAGAGAAAGAGAGAGAGAGAGGAGGGGGGCAGAGAGAGAGAGAGGGAGAGAGAGTTAGAGGTACAAGGACAGAGAGAGAGAGTTAGATGGGAAAGAGACAGGGACAGAGAGTGTTAGAGAGACAGGGAAAGAGAGAGAAAGTTACAGAGACAAGGACACAAAGAGAGTTAGAGAGACAGGGAAAGAGAGACAGGGGCAGACAGAGAGAGAGAGAAAGAGAGAGAGAGAGAGGGGGGGGGACAGAGAGAGAGAGAGAGAGAGAGTTAGAGGGACAAGGACAGAGAGAGAGACTTAGATGGGAAAGAGACAGGGACAGAGAGTGTTAGAGAGACAGGGAAAGAGAGAGAAAGTTACAGAGACAAGGACACAAAGAGTGTTAGAGAGACAGGGCAAGAGAGAGTTAGACAGACAGGGAACGAGAGACAAGGACAGAGAGTGTTAGAGGGACAGGGAAAGAGAGAGTTAGACAGACAGGGAACGAGAGACAAGGACAGAGAGTGTTAGAGAGACAGGGCAAGAGAGAGTTAGACAGACAGGGAACGAGAGACAAGGGCAGAGAGTGTTAGAGAGACAGGGAAAGAGAGAGAAAGTTACAGACACAGGGACAGAGAGAGTTAGAGAGACAGAGAAAGAGAGAGTTAGACAGACAGGGAACGAGAGACAAGGACAGAGAGAGTTATAGAGACAGGGAAAGAGAGAGTTAGACAGACAGGGAACGAGAAACAAGGAAAGAGAGAGTTAGAGAAACAGGGAAAAAGAGAGAAAGTTACAGGGACAGAGAGTGTTAGAGACACAGGGAAAGAGAGAGAGAAAGTTACAGGGACAGAGAGTGTTAGAGACACAGGGAAAGAGAGAGGGAAAGTTACAGAGACAGGGACAGAGAGCGATAGAGAGACAGGGAAAAGATAGATTTAGACAGACAGGGAAAAGATAGATTTAGACAGACAGGGAACGAAAGACAAGGACAGAGAGAGCGTTAGAGGGGAAGAGACAGGGGCAGAGAGAGAGAGAGAGAGAGAGAGAGAGAGAGAGAGAGAGAGAGAGAGAGAGAGAATTAAAGGGAGAAAGGGCCAGAGAGATGGGCGAGACAGGGACACACACAGAGAAAGAGAGAGAAAAAGAGAGAAAAAAAAAAGAGAGAGAGAGTTTTTCTCCGTCTACCTCGTGTCAAAGTCTTTCTCCCCTTCTCGTGTATGCCTTGTATGGAATGGCACCACATGGCCGTTCTATATAAGTATGCAAATCATTTGATTTGCTCTCTTCGTATGTGATTTAAAAAAGTGGTTCTGTGCAGACTTGTTCTATTATGACCAAATTTTATCTCTTCTGATCGCTTCTGCAGCCCTTCTCATACATTTATATCAGGGTTGGCTTTACTGCATCCGATGTTAAATTCTTCACCTAATTTACCATCTTTGGTGAATGTTGTTCCCAGATATTTTAACTCAGATGCAGTTTAATCCCTAATGCCAAACTGGCCACTTTAGTCAGGCCCAGAAGTGACACTCTCAGGTACTCTTGCTCACTCACTTCAATGTTGAGAGTACATAAAGAGCAGTCACACTCCTGTCTGTCAAGTTTTGTCAATTAACGAAAATATCTGAATACATTCTTCTTCTGACTGTTGAGCTAAGAAGTGACATTATAGTTCTCAGAACATTTCCATAAGCGCCCCGTCCTCATCCTCAGCAGCCACCGAAAAGTTTCAGTTCTGATGGTGCCAGCAGCATTTGATTATAAGTCTGTCTTGCTTTTCCTTTCTTCTTCTCAGTTTGCTCTTTCTTGAAAGGGTTGTTGACACGGCGTGTTGCAACTTACAGGTAGGCTGCGAAATCCGTGATTTAAAACCCAAAACATCCAAATTCAGCAACACTTTTATAAGCCCCTTTTTACGACATGCTTGTGGGAATTTTCTCCAGAGCTGAATCCCAGAATCCACAACATAGGAAGATATCTTAATGTAAACCTGCAGGACTCGACATACTTGCTGTGTCTAAATCTTGGGCACACATTTGTGCACTGACTCTAAAACCATAAATATCACATTCGTAAAGTTTCTACAAGTATATCGGTGTGTTGGGAAACGAGCAGGCAGAGAGACTGGTGGGTTCTGCCCCACTTGGTGGTGAATTGACGTATACAAGTTGGATATTGTGAGTGGCATTACGGTTTGAAGAGAATGGAGCTGCAAGGAGTTACCAGGGGATCTGGTTGTCCCTCAACACACAAGGGAAAGGCGAAACGAATATACAACCACACAGTTACCGGTGCCATCTGAATTGAAACTCTTCACTTGCTGCTGAAAATGGGGACGGAGCACTTACGGGAGTGTCCCGAGCACTGTGATGTAGATTCTAAAATCAACATTCACCTGTGTGTTTTGTTTTGTGTGTCTTTAGACGGGATGACTGCAAAGGATGCCTCACAAACATCGCATTTGTACGGGTTTTCTTGTGTATGCTGTCTTTTGTGTTCCTCCAGATTAACCTTCTCTATGAAGCCTTTACTACAGATATCACATATAAAAAGTTTCTCTCATGTATGTTTTCTGTTGTGTAACTCCAACACATATTTTGACCTCAGTTCGCAACCACAAACATCACATTTATACACTCTCTCCGCTGAATGTACTTTTTTATGTTTGCTCAGAGCTCTCGTATGTGGAAATTCGAGTCCACAAATATCACATTTGCATGGTTGTCCGCTGTGTATTTTTTGGTGCTTACGTAAGTACCCAGTCTGTGCAAACGTGATACCACAAACATCACACCGGTAAGGTTTGGTTCCTGAGTGTTTGTAAACGTGTGCCTGCAAAAGCTTTCTGAATGCAAACTGGGATCCACAAATATCACACATGTAACGTTTATCTTTTGTATGAATTCTTTTGTGCACTTTGAGATATTTGGCGCTGGCATATCTACGATCGCATACATCGCACTCGTACTGCTTTTCCCCCGTGTGTATTTGCATATGCTGCTCAAACGACAATCTGCTCACTAGCTCACGGCCACAAACGTCACACTTATAACGATACACGCCTGTATGGCTTTTTTTATGAAGCTGCAACAAACTATGTTTTTTAAATGCGTTGTCGCAGATGTTGCATTTGTAAGGCATATGTCCAGTGTGAATCCATTTATGTTTTTGCAGGTCATTTTTTTCTTCAAATTCTTGCTCACAAAGGTCACATTTATAGACATGACCTTTATTGTGAGAACGCTTTTCAGGCGAGTGCGTGAATGATATGTGTCTTTTCAAATGATGCTCTAGTATAAATCGGCTACCGCAAATGCCACATTTGAATGGTTTTGAAGGTTCCCGGATGCGATCCGTTATGTTATTATTTTGCTCAAATCTGTGATTACAAAACTGTGAAACTGATGATTGGCCAGACTGTAAAATTGATGATGTGTCAGATTGTAAAACTGATAAATCGTCAGACTGTAAAATTGATTGATGCTCCGACTGTAACACTGAAGGCTGGTCAGATTGTAGAACTGACGGTTGGTCAGACTGTAAAACTGACGGCTGAGATGGCAACAAAACTGATGGCTGTACAGATTGTAAGACTGATGGCTGGACAAACTGTAAACTTGATGGCTGGACAGACTGTAAAACACACATTTGGTCATGCTGTAAACCAGAAGTTTGCTCATCTTGTAATGCCGATGGCTGGTAAGACATCTGGCTGGCTAAACTTTTTGTTTTCCATTTGCTAACGAGTATTTTATCAAGATTTTTCCTACTACAATATTCAATGTTTGCACCATTCTTTTGGCACTGGGGAGGATTCTCACAAGATGACAACTCTTGTTGCAACAATGTGTTGTGTTCTAGAAGCAAATCTGCACTATATTCACTATGGCTATCTTTGGAGTTGGCCATCATCGCAGGAAAGTCTATGACAATAACTGATTCTATGATTTCTTTTTGTGTTTGTCTGTTCTTGTTTTCACCAGATTCAGAACCTAACGTGTAGCACATATCCGCATCCATGTTCGTTAAATTGATTACTTGAAGGTCGGGTGGTTTGTTGTGGTCTTGTTGCACATCTTCACTGTTGCCATTGTGAAAGTCGTTGACACTAGCTGTCATCCCCGGGAGGTCTACAAAAATGACTGATTCTATAACTTCTGAACGTGTTTGGTTGTTCTGGTCTTCTCCTAATCTCCGATCTAGCGAGTAACGAAAATCTTCAGCCATGTTCGTTAAACTGATCACTTGAAGATCTGATGGTTGGTTACATTCTTGATGCCAATCAACACTGTTTTCATTACTACAGCCACTGACATCAGCCATCATCGCCGGGAGGTCTATGATAATAACTGATTCTACAGGTTCTTTGTGTGCTTGTTTGTTCTTGCCTTCACCAGATCTCACGTCTTCTACATAACAATCATCTTCAGCCATGTTCTCTGAGTTTCTCACTTGATGGTCTGATGGTCTATCTGACAAAACATTGTCTCTGACAGTTACAGAGCTTTGACTATTGTACGCGACTGTTCTGTTCTCTCCAACATTTGAACTAATGTAGGCATGATTCTGACTAAGCGAAGAAACACCTGAAATATACGAGCATCGATTACAAGCTGAAAGACAAAAACCAGCCTTGCGGAAATAGTTAACATGAAAATAATATGTGGAATCTTAATGATCCAATCATCATCATCCTCATCATCATCATCACGTGCCTTGTCGACTGGCAAGGCTGATCATGCTTCTTCACAATATGCGACCTTCAACTACAGAAACAGCTCGTGTACAGCTCATGACAAAAGACTGTCACGAATGTTTTCGCATTGTCTCTCCCCCCCCCCCCCCAATAGATCTTTCCAGTGGTCATAACATGTTTCAGTTTCCTTGAACTCATATGACCACACCAAAAAGACTGTCACTTTCTGATGTATGTCTCTTTCAAAACACACCCTGGCTGCTCCGATAAACCTTATTTTGAAACAGTCAGTTGAACACATATTATAGGACGTTATAAACACAGCTCAGCATGCGTTGACTCTTTGTATGTTTACTAGTTTACGATAAAAGGTTGTAAGGGGTTTGTAAAGACACAACATGATAATGAATGAATCAATGAATGAATGAACGAAAGAACAAATGAATGAATGAATGAATGAATGAATGAATGAATGAATGAATGAATGAATGAATGAATGAATGAATGAATGAATGAGTGAGTTTGTAAATAAAGTAAAAAATTCTTGTTTACGCCTTCAAGTGTGTTGGGCATATACAGCTAGGTCTATATTTCATAGACCAGTCGGTTCTTCCTTGGCTGGTGATGTGGTAACATCACGTCGGTCGCCTTTACTTACAGGACTGTACCTGGAACCCATCTGAGACCGGGTCTCCAATCCAAGGACCCGAACAAGCGACCTTCCGATCCGCAGGCTATCGTCTAGCCTCTACACCATGGCGGCTCCCACTCAGACTGCTATATGTATATATATATATATGTGTTTGTGTATATATAAATATAAGACTGTCGTGTGTAGCTCACGGGAATATCACCATGATTTGTCATTAATCTGTTCTGTCAATGGAGGCCACATATGACTAGCCATCTATGTCTCCATTCCATTCTATCCTGTACAATCCCTGGATGGGATCCAGTCCAGCAACAATGGTCTCGCTTATCAATGTTCATTTTAGGGTTTCCTTTGGATCCCCTTGTTGCCTCCTCATTCTCTTTACTTCCCATTGCAGTACTTGTCTGTTTATTTTCTGCCGCTTCATCTCAGAATGTGTCTTTCTTCTTCGCGTTCGCTGGCTGTAAATTCTGGCAGAAAGTTCTCTTTGTTCATCCACTTGACTGCAGTCCTGTTCCAGAACATGAGTGTTGCGCGTGCATCCGTTTTACATACCTGACTCATTAGTATGCAGACTGCTGGTTCCTAGCCCCTCGGGCAGATTTCGAAGGACGCTCCCAAATAGTCGACTCTTACGACATGCTTTTGGGTAGGCAGTGGGTCTATTCTTGTTTTCCCAATAATAGGGCCCCGGAACGGGGAAGAATGTCTAATATAGCGCCCTCTTCTTTGTTTTATAACTGTTTTTACCAGTGGTTGCCCAGACATTTCTTGTATTTATACCCCTCTTGAATTAATCTAATTTTATGTTCAACATTTTCCGCAGGCATTTGTTTTTAAATGCATTTCACTTTTCTTCTTCGTTGTTCTCCAGCTTTCGGGCATTCGTTAAAATGGAAATATAACATTAGAATTAAAAATACGTAACAAGAATATACTGAACACAATGAATTCATACTAACTTTAACTTACAGTCACAAATAACAGCGCACGTGTCAGAATCCAAGGTTATGACCTCCAGTGTACTGACTTCCCCATTCTGGTCACATCCTGTTTTCCCAAATGTCACTTCTGGAGGATGAAACTTTCAAACAGAATAGTTAAGGTAAGATGCGTATCCTTTACAGGACGTTGCAGAACCAACCCAAACAGCCCCTGGTTGTTGTGGTGTTTTTTCTAGGCAAATTTACGTCCAGATGTTTGCCGTTGCTTTATGGACGGTGGGCTTTCTTGATATCACTGTCGAAACCAACGCAAGGCGCATGGCTCGCAGCTGGGATCGAACCCGGCATCCCGGCGTTACGAAGCGTTCGCATCGACTTAGCTACAGAGCCGACTTCAAATAGAATACCAAAGAATATTTATTCCACACCCCCCCCCTCCCAATATATATATATATATATATATATATATATATATATATATATATATATATATATATAACTCTGATTTAACTATGTTATTATGATGAACTCTATTGTCTGAGGGTAGCCTTTTCTTCTTCGCGTTCACCGGCTGTAAACTTCGGTGGAAAGTTTTTGTTGTTAATCCACTTCTTGACTTTTAGTCTTTTTCCAGAATCTGAGTGTTGGGTGTGCATTCGTTTTACAGATATGACGCATCTGCCAACAGCTGTTGGTTCCTTGCCTCTCAATCAAATGCACTACGACTTCGAACGAAGCTCCCAATTAGTCGACCCTTATGCACTAGAAGCAAAGCCTAAAGGGGGACGTTGTAAGGAAAGGAAGGGGAGAGATACTACGGAGATAATATAACAATCTACGCCTTGGACATATCTCTACTCCAAATCTACAAGAGCTCCAACAAACAGTGTCGTCGTGAGTTAGCCAACCTATACGCAAGCTGCCTCAGTAACAAGAAAAAAAAAAAAAAGAAGGAAATGGTGGGGGCTAAGACCAATTGTGTCTCAACCCGGATAGGTTAAATTCTGTATGGTCTAATCAGTAGTAACAGTGAAACTAGGCACACTAACTACAAGTCCTAACCCGAATCAAAACAACTGGAACTATAATTATCACATCTGTTTATTTTACCTAACACAAAAATCACGTAGTTGAAAATATATATATATATATATATA
Source organism: Candidula unifasciata (assembly GCA_905116865.2). Taxonomy (NCBI): domain Eukaryota; kingdom Metazoa; phylum Mollusca; class Gastropoda; order Stylommatophora; family Geomitridae; genus Candidula; species Candidula unifasciata. The sequence continues at coordinate 140,135 of CAJHNH020000679.1, forward strand.
TATATATATATATATATATATATATATATATATATATATATATATTAACAACCATCTAAGTGCTCGACCATACCATGTGCTACTACTCTACTGACAAGGAAATAAAATAATGAACGCATATGTTCAGAAATATTACATCAGGGATGGCAAAAAATCAAAACATAATAACATGTTCGTTGAGCTTCAATAAATCATCTATAGCGAGTCTATTCTTGTTGTCCCTACAATAGGGCCCCGGAACTAACACTGGGAGTCTGAAAGCAGAATTTCTGCTGATATCTGAGAATGTATATGCTTTAAATAAAAACATTACAAGTGTTATATAAATTATAAATTACTATGCCACTGTCTTGTAGCCTGTCAATATTTGTGTTAAGGAAGTCAAGAGTGTTAAGCACATGCCATTACAGTGAAGACAAACACTATGACGTCATAAAAAGTTTACAGATGGTCGTCTTACTTTTCACTTGAACCGAAGAGGAGCAGCGTTCTATTAATAGTTTAAAATCAAAATAATTGTTTAAAAAAACAACGGGTTGAAACCTATAGACGTTAAGGGAGAATGGAAAGAAGAAGAAGAAGAAGAAGAAGAAGAAGAAGAAGAAGAAGAAGAAGAAGAAGAAGAAGAAGAAGAAGAAGAAGAAGAAGAAGAAGAAGAAGAAGAAGAAGAAGAAGAAGAAGAAGAAGAAGAAGAAGAAGAAGAAGAAGAAGAAGAAGAAGAAGAAGAAGAAGAAGAAGAAGAAGAAGAAGAAGAAGAAGAAGAAGAAGAAGAAGAAGAAGAAGACGAAAGAGAAGAAGAAGACGAAAGAGAAGAAGAAGTGAATGAGATACTTACATTAGTTTTACAAACGGATGTCTGTGAAAGTTCCCCACTTTGGCTGCGCATTAGACATGTCTCATATTCAGGTTGTGGAGAAGCAGTTTTCTCTGGAAGCTTCTTGAATGTGATAGGAAACGGTTGCAGAAGAAGTCTAATAATTGTCGGCCATTCTTCTGTTAACTGCTGACTTTTAGCTATAATCAATCTTTTTAATGCATAGGCATTTGTAGAAAAACTTTTCTCATGCAACTGCTTCCCAGGTTCTGCTGCATGTACAATACTTCTGATCTCACTTAACATACCACGCGCAGATCGACCCTCCACTATCATCAGACGAGCAATGTAACCTTTCTGTATAGGATATTCAGCTTTGAACATTGCCAGATATGCTCTGAGATGATCAGATGTAGTTTCTGCCATGGCCAACTATTTAACGTTCAAATCTAAGTATGAAAGATAAATAGTATGTAATTTTTAAAAATAGTACGAGATAAAAAAATAACAGCTAAAGACATTCTAGCATATTTTACAAATTGTATATGATTCTGGTATAGGTTATTTACTCTTATTACGAAAAAAAAAAAAGATAAATGAATGTAATTATAATTATACAGTTTAATCCTACATTTTGTAATTATATCTGTCTCATGTGAAAGTAATGTAGTTGTAAAGGAAGGAGTTACTTTGTGTCGACCTTGGTCTTTAGTAAGCAGAGTACTGTCTATCTAGATTCAACTAGGAATTCATGAGGAAAAGACATCACATCACAGCATTGAGGACAAACCATGTTAGCACCGTCTCCCTCCTCAACAGCCCGCGAAGTCTCCGCGCTGTTGGTACTTGATACTACTTGTTGACATCTGGTTAGCTAAAGGATTCCCCCCTCCCCCCACCCGAGTCTCGAGTGGCGCCAACAACCACTGCCCGCAGTATCATTCTTTCCAGGTACAGGTTTTCAGTATCTTCGATTGTACTTGTTACCTCCTCACCCAGGCGCGAGATCACATCTGACTTGTACAGTTGCAGTACACCTCGAGTAGATCCAGTACAGTCAACCTATCTTTTGCTCATTCTCAAACACTTTCACCGCCTGCGACCCATTTCATACGAAGAAAGCCTGTCTACACTCTTCGTTTATTAAATAACGTTTACTATTTTTGTTTTAAACCTGTATTCAGTATTTTTACAGCTAAAACATACCGATGAAACATTTCTGGGACCGGTTATCTTTCACCAACCATGCGGCCATGTTTCGGTAACTCCGGTTACAATTTTACAAGCACCCAAGACGGTTTCTGGTTGTAAGTTGTAGCGCGCCAGTTTCATAAACGAAAAAAAAATATTTAAATTCCAAGATCTAATCTAACATATAAACACTAATATAAACATGAAAAAAATATTAGATTGCTTCAAAGAAACCAAATGTAAGCGGCCCTTTTCTGAGAACACAATTTTGATAATAGCAGCAGTGGTTGAGGTGTTGGCGATTGTAGTTCGTTTAAACGTACAGAAGATATTTTTGGTTACAGCTGGGATATGTATAACA
>CAJHNH020000679.1:145000-245021 GCA_905116865.2 Candidula unifasciata
TACAACTAATCTATTAATAATAGTTTTGCAGAAGCACAAAAATACAATTCATCGAATCTTCACAGTTATTATCTTGTTTTTAATAGAATATAAACTGAACCCGTCAATTGAGGAATAATATAGAAAATTTTGCGGGTGGAGCTTGTAATGAACGAAATTTTTAGGCGATAAATACTACTGTATTGTATTAGATCACCCCTTCCCTTTTCCAGTGTTGAATTTTGATGAGATCGGAACAGTCAGGCATTGAAATCCAATGTGAAATGTCCTTGCAATCATTTGATGAGGTACACAGATAATATTATTTATTACATTATGTATGATTTATTGAAATAATTAAACGTATGTAGTGACTTAAATTGCCAGTAACTATATTATAAAGATGTAACCAAATAATAATAATTGACAATGTAATTGATAATAAAAATTTAGGTGGAAAATCGTCGATTTTAATTATATATATTACGTAACTTATAACTTATAATAATTATTATTGCTTATGGCCCTGTATGGACTACCAGACAGAATGGAAACCGCTGCAGCCGTCATTCTTTGACACATCATCTTAAAACACTAACAGTGTCTCATACAACATGCTCATCCGTTTGTTTTTTGATATGCATGCACTGAGAGACAAAACGAAATTCGTTACTGATTACGGTTACCAGTTTTCTTTATGTTGCTGATTACCAGTCTTCTTTCTGTTGCTGATTACCAGTTTTCTTTCTGTTGCTGATTACCAGTCTTCTTTCTGTTGCTGATTACCAGTTTTCTTTCTGTTGCTGATTACCAGTTTTCTTTCTGTTGCTGATTACCAGTGTTCTTTCTGTTGCTGATTACCAGTTTTCTTTCTGTTGCTGATTACCAGTGTTCTTTCTGTTGCTGATTACCAGTTTTCTTTCTGTTGCTGATTACCAGTCTTCTTTCTGTTGCTGATTACCAGTTTTCTTTCTGTTGCTGATTACCAGTCTTCTTTCTGTTGCTGATTACCAGTTTTCTTTCTGTTGCTGATTATCAGTTTTCTTTCTGTTACTGATTACCAGTCTTCTTTTCTGTTGCTGATTACCAGTTTTCTTCTTTCTGTTGCTGATTATCAGTTTTCTTTCTGTTGCTGATTACCAGTTTTCTTTCTGTTGCTGATTACCAGTCTTCTTTCTGTTGCTGATTACCAGTCTTTTTTCTGTTGCTGATTACCAGTTTTCTTTCTGTTGCTGATTACCAGTCTTCTTTCTGTTGCTGATTACCAGTCTTCTTTCTGTTGCTGATTACCAGTTTTCTTTATGTTGCTGATTACCAGTCTTCTTTCTGTTGCTGATTACCAGTTTTCTTTCTGTTGCTGATTACCAGTTTTCTTTCTGTTGCTGATTACCAGTCTTTTTTCTGTTGCTGATTACCAGTTTTCTTTCTGTTGCTGATTACCAGTCTTCTTTCTGTTGCTGATTACCAGTTTTATTTCTGTTGCTGATTACCAGTCTTCTTTCTGTTGCTGATTACCAGTCTTCTTTCTGTTGCTGATTACCAGTTTTCTTTCTGTTGCTGATTGCCAGTTTTCTTTCTGTTACTGATTGCCAGTTTTCTTTCTGTTGCTGATTACCAGTCTTCTTTCTGTTGCTGATTACCAGTTTTCTTTTTGTGGGTGATTAATGTCTTGTACAGTTACATATCTGTTAATAATTTGTATCATGATGAGACAGTTGAATGTATGAGTATACATATCTGTTAATAAATTGTAGCATGATGAGACAGTTGAACATATGAGTATACATATATATTTGTTACTTTCTGGTTGTTTATGAGGCATCTGACCATAGAAATTTACATCTGTTACTTTGTGGTTGTACCTGAGACAGTTGAACATATGAGTGTACACATATAATTTTATTTATGAGTTTTTGGTTGTACAAGTTTAAAAAGGCATTGTTTCAGCTTTAACTGAGGTGGTACAGATTTCACCCAAGATAGAGCCTGACAAGTTTAACCTGCTGAAAACATGAAGATCAAACAAGAAATTTTAACCGAGGTCAGTGTTTATGATCCCCATGTTAGGTTCTGTGACCCCTAATTGGGGTAAAAAGTATAGAACCACTGCCACCCTAACAATCATCATCATCAAGTAAGTGTCTTGCCGACTGGCTTGGGCAATCATGCCTTTGCAATCTGCAGATGCGTGTTTAAGTTAGTGTATTAACACCACACCATCCATGACAATAGACTGTCAAGAATCTTCTCGCACTGTCTTCCTTTGTCTCTCTTTCCACAGGTCTTTGATGAGTAACTCGGTCTCTCGCCTCGTATCCAAGGAGGTAGAACAAATGTGCACACAAATTTTAAGTTCTTGAATAAGATATAGAGTGCAGAAGTGGATGAACAACCAGAACTTTCTGTCAGAATTAACAATACTTTATGTGATGTTTTTGGCGGCCAACCTGCTGCTTTGAGGAGAGAGAGAAAAACCTGGTTCAACGAAGTCAATCCTTTTAACTTGAAACATATTTTTAAAGCATGTTATTCCCTATGTAGGTTACTTACACATCTCATCTCGTAAGTTATGACGGTTTTAATGTTTTTCAAGGAATGTCCATGTGGGAAATTGATAGCACAAAGTTAGTATGAACAGGGATAAATTAATTGAATTAGGACCTTACACATAATTATTTTACACGTTTATGAGAAAAACCAGATGGTTTTCTTCATCATGTTTTCTGACACAAACTTCAAGTCTTATTTCATGAAGTTTGAACAATGGATCAACATCATGACACATGGGTAAACTCATGAGTACTCCGTTCTTCTTCTAACTCACATTTGAGTCTGAAGAAGCTCAGCACAGTGCACAGGCTCTGTAGCACCGGCGCGGATCCTGAAATACTTTGGGTAGATTTTAAACTCCAGATTTTACCCGGGCAGTGCTGTTAGGCTACTGTTTTCCAACTGCCAAGGGTGTCCGATCTCACCAGATCAGATTACTAGAAGTCCAAGTCCACGTGATAAAATCCCTGCCCTCACTCGGGATTGAACCCGGAACTTCCAGCACTCGAGGTGAACATCATGCCTCGAGATTACTCAGTCCTCAAGTCTTATTTCATAAAATGAAACAAGTAAATTTAACTAACAGAACAGAAGCAAATAACACTGAATGATCAGTTCTCCTTGTGGGTTCCGGGGCCCCATTATAGGGGAAAAACCCCACTGCCTGCCCCTGAAAAGCATTTCATAAGAGTCGACTAATTGGGAGCTTCTTTAGAAGTCGGAGATCATCTGCCCGAGTGGCAACAAACAACCTGCTGCACACAAATAAACCAGTAAAACGGATGTACTCACAAAACTCAGGCCCTGGCACAAAGCCAAAGTCCAAATGGACGAACAACTATTACTTTCTGACAGAGCTTATAGCTGGTGAACAAAGAAGACGAAGAATGATCAGTGTAGGAAATTACAATGTTACGAGTAAAATTAGTAAATAATTCAGCTTCTTTGATTGTTGTATACGGACAGAGTGTTTGTTTTCTTTCTAGATATGAACCTCAGAAGTCAGTGCAAAAAACCTTTCCATGGACATCAGCAGAATAGTAAAAGTAGAACCTGGTGTGTATCAGGGAAATGAAAGTAAACATAAACAGTTGTCTCTGTATGATATATTTTACTAATTATTGTCCTACAGCTGAATACGTTCACTGGTTACAAAGTAATCTCTTACAATTGCCCTGTTGAACCTTTTCCTCCTGAGAAGCTGCAGAACTGATACTTCTGATTGGGTCCAGTTCCCTGTAAATGTTATGTCCAGTTCCCTGTAAATATTATGTCCAGTTCCCTGTAAATGTTATGTCCAGTTCCCTGTAAATGTTATGTCCAGTTCCCTGTAAATGTTATGTCCAGTTCCCTGTAAATGTTATGTCCAGTTCCCTGTAAATGTTATGTCCAGTTCCCTGTAAATGTTATGTCCAGTTCCCTGTAAATGTTATGTCCAGTTCCCTGTAAATGTTATGCATATCTATCACTAATATCTAATTGATTACTGATTTAAGAATCAACATCATAGCACACTCAACCAGCATGAGAGCTGACCACATCAGCCACCAGGTGCCAATTGGTATATTTTTTGTTGTTGTTAAATATCCAAAAACCATAAGTTGTTAACCCTTTGGCTTTGTACTATGGATGTCACAACCCTTTGGCCTTGATTCCATGATAGATAACGTAAATCTGGGAGAAATATGGTTTTTCTGCTTACCCCCGGACGTGAACCCAGACCACAAGGAGTTCGTCACCTGGTCGCCATGCAGTCAGGTTTAGCCAACTGAGCTAGCTAGGCCGATTGGTCTATAAAAATAAAGGTCAAGCCGAAATTTCCAATACGCCTGAAGACATGGAAAAGGGACCTTTTATCATAGCACACTGGGCATATTCATAAGTGCTCTGTCTCCCACAGCAAATGTCTTAGGGTAACTGTTCCTTTAGCACACTGATTATAAACTCGTTGTTCTCTTCCTCATACGACTCTGCCTGCCTGATCCACACCTAATTCCTTGTTCACCCATTCTTACACATGTTATTTAATCTAACCTCCTATCTTCTATCAACGTTCGTTCATAAAGGGTTTTCAGAATGTCTTCTTTGTCCAGAACAAGTGTTCCTGTAGCTGTCGCTTAATAATTTATTAAAATATGTTCTTTATATGATATTTAATATCTCATTGACATTTCAGATAGCTGTCCTTGTAAGAAACTTTGCTGCACTCACATTGTTACTGCCGCTGTTGGACAAAGGAAGACAAATCTACACAGCACACAACCTTCTCTGTTGCTGAGCAGCAATTTTTTCTTGGAACCAGTCTCTAATCAGATTTTAACCAGGATTCTGAACTGTGATGACAATGTGAATTCCACAGAGAACAGTAACAGTCGCTTCTGGAATGATGCTTCATTGTCAGTCAGTGCCAAAGATTTGTGGATTCCAAATTATGATATTGGTGTTGCTGAGAGTTACAATTCTAAAATTGTCACAAAGAATGACAGCAGTTGTAAAATTATCACAGAGAATAACAATATTTTTAAGAGGACCACAGAGAATAACAATGGTTCTGAGAGTATAACAGAGATTAACAGTGATTCTCTGAGTGTCACAGACACTAACAATGGTTCTAAAAGTGTAATAGAGAGAAATTACAGCAGCTGTAATATTATCCAACAAGATGACAGTAAAACAAGCTCATCAACAGTTACACATTCATAAAACAAAAAATCTAAAGTGCAAATACCAAATATTTCTCAATTTTCTGATCTGTATTTATCAGAAGTGAGCAAGACACAACCAGCGACCCATCCAGAAGAAAAAGTGTACACATGTGAGCATTGTTGTCAAGACTTTACCCTTTTTCATGCACTAAAGAAACATCTACATATGCATACCATAGGGTACATTGATGTTGATATGTATGTTGATGCAAAAGTAAAGAAAGAAACATATACAGGAGAGAAACCTTACAAATGTGATATCTGCAATGCTGACTTCATATATCCTACTAATTTTAAAAAACACAAAATGATGCACACCGAAGGAAAACCTTACAAGTGTGATATCTGCAATGCTGACTTCATATATCCTACTAATTTTAAAAAACACAAAATGACACACACCGAAGGGAAACCTTACAAGTGTGGTGTTTGTAGTTCTTTGTTTGTAAAAGAAAGTGAACTAAAGATTCACGAGAACATACATAAAGGAGAGAAACCTTACAAATGTGATATCTGCATATCTGCTTTTGTGAATCCTCTTGGTTTGAAATTACACAAAATTAGACACGCTGGACAGAAACCTTACAAGTGTGAAGTATGCGGTGTTTGCTTTACGGCAAATGGTAAACTGAAGGTTCACAAAAGAAAGCATACGGGAGAGAAACCTTACAAGTGCCAAATTTGTGGTCTGGCCCAAGCACACAGTAGTGCACACAAGCAACATATGAGAATACACACACAGGAGCTACCTTATACATGCAATGTCTGTGGGGCTCAGTTCAAGTGGAGTAGTGGTCTTTTAACACATAAAAGGTTGCACACAAGGGAGAAACCTTACAAGTGTGATATTTGCAGTGCTTGTTTTATGTATCTCGCTGGATTGAAAATACACAAAATGAGACACTTTGAAAAGAAACCTTACAAGTGTGATGTTTGTGGTTATTGCTGTAGAGAACAAAGTTAACTTAAAATTCACAAAGGAATTCATACAGGAGAGAAGCCTTACAAATGTGAAATGTGCGGACTTACCTTTACACACAGTGTGAGCTTAAAGACACATAGTAGAACACATACAGGAGAGAAACCTTACAAGTTCAATATATGTGGCCGCAACTTTTCCCGTACAGGTGTACTCAAAGCACATAGACGAACGCATACAGGAGAAAAACCATTTAAGTGTCACATTTGTGGCCTTGATTTTCGGCAGAGTTGTCACCTAATGAGACACACTAGAACACATACAGGAGAGAAGCCTTACAAATGTGTAATCTGTGATCATTGCTGTGCTTCAGTTAGTGAGTTGGGTATTCATAAGAGAATCCATACAGGAGAGAAGCCTTACAAGTGTGATGTTTGTGGTCTTGATTTTATTCAGCAGGGACATTTAGTAATACACATGAGAGCACACACAGGAGAGAAGCCTTACAAATGTGAGATGTGTGGTCATAGCTACCCAGATGCTAGCAAACTGAAAAGACACAAAAGAACTCACACAGGAGAGAAACCTTTCAAATGTGATGTTTGTGGTCATCACACTGCAGAAATTAGTAATCTCTACAGTCACACAAGAACACATACAGCAAAGACAGCTTACAGATGTGATATTTGTGGTCGTTCCTATAAAAGTCTGACGGGCGTAAAGATTCATGTCAGATCGCATATAGGAGAGAAGCCCTACAAGTGTGGAATTTGTGGTCGTAACTTTGCATGTACAGGTAGTTTCAAGCAACACTTAAAAACTCACACAGGAGAAAAGCCATATAAATGTGATATTTGTTGTCTGACCTTCAGTCGGGGTAGTAGTTTGAATAAGCATAAGAGAACACATACAGGAGAGAAACTTTACAAGTGCAACTTTTGTGACCTTGACTTTTCTTCTCTAGGAAGACTGACTTTTCATAAGAAAACACATACAGAAGAGAAACCTTACAAGTGCAACTGTCACAGTCTTGACTTTTCACAGCAGGCACATTTAACAAGCCACAGAAGAACATGTACAGGAGATAAACCTTACAAGTATGACTGTCGCAGTCTTGACTCTTCACTGCAGGCACATTTAACAAGCCACAGAAGAACATGTACAGGAGATAAACCTTACAAGTATGACTGTCGCAGTCTTGACTTTTCACAGCAGGCACATTTAACAAGCCACAGAGCAGGTACAGGAAAGAAACGTTACAAGTCTGACTATCGTAATCTTGACTTTTCCCAGCAGGCGCATTTAACAAGCCACAGAGCAGGTACAGGGAAGAAACGTTACAAGTGTGACTATTGTAGTCTTGACTTTTCCCAGCAGGCGCATTTAACAAGCCACAGAAGAACACATGCAGGAGAGAAACATTTCGAATGTGCTATATGTGGCTGCAAGTTTACATATAATCACCAGCTGAAAAGACACTACACCAAAGAACATCCAAGCGAGGCAACATATAGGTTGGATATACCTGGTTTTTACAAAATAAAAAACTGTTATATATTGCTACATAAAAGGGTATGTGCAAGAGGGAGGGATTACAAATGTGAAGATTGTGGTATGAGCTTTACAGATTTGAATATCGTGAAGTCACATCTGAAAACACATATCCTGAAAATGTAATATTTGTGAAACCTGACATTTATAAGTGCATTTGAGATTCACTGAAATAGATATTACATTTATGATTCTGACCTTCACTTCATGCTCATGCAAATAATTAAGTTGCTAAAAAAGAACACCTGGACTTTGAGTGTTACAGAAAATAAAAATCTTTACTGACCTGAATGTGGCAGAAAAATGTGGACATTTATCATCAAATCCCAACATGGAAGACAGCTCATTTATAAATAGTATCACATCTCAGTGATATGGCTGTGAATCCTGGACAATCGGTAGACAGACCAAACAATTTCTTGAGGCCTCAGAGATGTGGTTTTACAGAAGAATGCTTAGAATACATTGCAGAGCCAAAAAGAGTAACCAAGAGGTTTTGAAAGAGGCGGGAGCCCGAAGACAACTTATCACAGACATCAGAAGGAGACAGTCATCATTTTTTGGCCATGTTATGAGAAGAGGGAAAATAGAACATGTTGTGACCACTGGAAAGATCTGTGGAAGGAGGGATGAAGGTCGAAAACGAGAAAAGATTTTTGACAGTCTTTTTGCATGGCATGGAGGTGTGTCGGCACACGATCTGATACATGCTGCAGGAGATCGCAGATTATGGAGAGGCATGATCGCCCACACCAGTCGGCAAGGCACCTGATAAGGATGATGATCACATCTCAGAAAGTGAAATACTTTGGTTGCATTAATTGCCTAGAGGTTTTATCTTCTTTTTCTTTTACAATCACCAGCTGTAAACTCTGGCAAAAAATTATGGTTGTTTATCTATTTCTTCTTTTTTTTTTCTTAGCGTTCACCAGCTGTAACTATGGCGAAAAGTTCTGGTTGTTCGTCCACTTTTGGACTCTAGTCCTGTTCCAGAAACTTAAGTGTTGCGGGCACATCCGTTTCACAAGTCTGTCTCATTTACATGCAGACTGTTGGTTCCTTGCCTCTCAGGCAGATATTTTCCGACTTCGAAGGATGCTCTGAATTAGTCGACTCTTTCGTCATGCTTCTGAGCAGGCAGTGGGTCTATTCTTGTTGTCCCCACTATGGGGCCCCGGAACCCACACGGGGGGGGGGGGGGGGGGGGGGGGGGGGGGGGGGGGGGGGGGGGGGGGGGGGGGGGGGGGGGGGGGGGGGGGGGGGGGGGGAGGAGCATCCGTTTCTGGGCTTGTTCCAGAACTTGAGTTTTCCCTGCACATCCGTTTTACAGATCAGGTTTATTTGAAAGCAAACTGTTGCAACCTTGCCTTTCAGGCAGATGCACTCGGCTTTGAAGGAAACTTCCCTAATTGGTCGCTTTCTACCGCACGCCTGTTAGGGGGCCCTGGTCTATCCATCCCTCCCCCCTCTCTTTCCAAAATGAGCCTCCTAACCCATATGCGAACCTATATGTTTAGACATAAAAGGCAATGTTCTTGTTAGAATAGGAGACAGGTGTCGGCCAACATGAAAGGGGGCACAGCAGCTGAAAACTTGAAAATAAAAACACAGCAGCGAGGAAAATTGACAAGGGACCAGATACAGATAACATGTGAAATTGCTCATTCATAGAATATTTGTAAATGTGAATGTAATTTAAAAAAAAAATGTCAGTGATCAGAAAAAAACATGGGGCTGTTGAACTGAAATACTCAAGAAAGATTCTCAAAATACCATATACCAAGTAGAAAGAAGTACTTACATCCTAAAAGATCTGAACATCAAGGAAGATTGGCTTGTAAACAGCATCTTGTCTCAGAAACTGAAATAGTTTGGCCATATCATGTGCCATGGCAGATTTGAAAGAATTGTAGCAGAAGTCATGGTGCTTTGAAAAGTGGGGCAGGAGTTGACCAGTGAAGATAGGCACATGATATAAGTGACTGTGAGTAGGAAAATGTACTTGGCGGGAGATCTAGTGAGAGACCAAGTTTTTTTGAGGGGAGCTGTGATGGGAGGAATGTTGGGAGCTGGGATAGGGGGATGTTGGGAGCTGTGATGGGAGGGATGTTGGGAGCTGTGATGGGAGGGATGTTGGGAGCTGCGATGGGAGGGATATTGGAAGCTGTGATGGGAGGAATGTTGGGGGCTGTGATGGGAGAGATGTTGGGAGGGATGTTGGGAGCTGTGATGGGAGGGATGTTCTACAATGGACCTGCTACATGATGAAGATCAGAAATGTAATAAGTTTTTGTGTTCAGTAGTTGTTGCTAGTTGCATGTTCAGCAGTTGTTGCTAGTTGTATGTTCAGCAGTTGTTGCAATTTGTTTGTTCAGCAGTTTTTGCTAGTTATATGTTCCAAATTTTGCTCCATATTTTTTGACAACCATTATGCCTGACGCCAGCACAGTTCCACCAGTGAACTCTGGATTGTCATTGTTTCATGCGCGAAAGTGATAATTTTAATCATTTTGTGAAATATCCACATGAGTGGTAAAATATGAATCTTGAGTCATTAACGAATGTCGCTCTGATAGTGTGTGTGTGTTTGTGTGTATGAATGATTTTCAGCTTAAACTGTGTTAACAAAACTGATGTTTTTAAAACTTAGATTTTGTTCTCTAGACAAATTTTGTTTACAGGACTTAGATTTTGTTCTTCTTCTTCTTTGCATTCACCAGCTGTAAACTCTGGTGGAAAGTTCTGGTTGTTCGTCCACTACGGGATTTTAGTCTTGTTCCAGTTTTGTGTATACATCTGTTTTACAGATCTGGTTTATTTGTATGCAGACTTTGAAAGAAACCCCTTATTAGTTTACTCTTATGACATGCTTGTTAGGAATATGTTGAATGCAGAAGAAGAAGAGCTGCTTCTCATTACACTTTCTGTGTTGATCAGGGTTGAATGCAAACTTGTCATACTATCAGATTAATATTTCACTAGCCACTCTAAGAGTTGACTTGAATGTTGAGTTCCAAACCCATTAGTACCAGTAACAATCTGATTTTGTCCGTCTCACTTTGCCTTTGAGTGTCAACCAGATTCCTTGGTAACTCCTCACAGCACTATTTCCTACAGACGTGATGATCTGTTTATGCCCCCCCCCCCCCCCCCCCCCCCCCCCGAAAGGCCTAAAGGATCCTTATAACATCTGGCTTGTTACTTTAAGAGCATGCTGTTCATACGCTTCTTTTCTCTCGCTCTCAAAGGACCCGCATAACATCTAGCTTGTTAGTCTAAGACAGTGTACATATGTTTCAACTAACTGGACTGAATATTCTGGAAACGCCATGCAGACACCAGTTAATGTTTGTAGTTTATTAGTCTTCTTCTTTTCTCTGCTCCCGGAATGCCTCACAGAGTCAGGATAGGAAGAGCTCTGTGGAAAAGCCCCTCTGTTTGTTTCATATATTGCTTGCTGTATCTGTATAACACTGGTATCTGTGGTGCCCTGTCCGTTGCCATTCTTGTTTTGTCCAGACCATTTTATCTGTTATCTACTGATAAAATTTTATACTAGTTCCATGTTGACTCTCCTTCTGATATCATCATTACTAAGTTGGTCTGTCCTTGTTACACCTAGCATAATAGACAATCATCTCACTTCTGTTGTGACTAAATTTTTCATGAGATTGCATTTCCCCATAGGTACTAAATAAATAACTGTCTGTTCGCTGGAATAGTCACAGTGTTTTAAAACTTCCTAGAAGGTCACACTTGAGCTAGACTATCACATTCAGACTAGTACAACACAATTTCCACTCTAGGCTGTCCAAAATAGACTCTGCTTAGATGCTGACCAAAAGATAAAACATCCACTTTCTGCGCCATCTTGACCAGGAGGTAATTTGTAATTGTTATAATTGTTCTGCCCCCATACAGTGGCACTGGATAAACAATTAAGTTACATTTTTTTAAATTGTTTAGAATATCAAAAGCATAATTCCAGTACAGGTTCTGTGGCCCCATTGGGGGAAAATACCGGAACAGACCCACTGCCGACGGAATAAGCATGTTGAAAGTAGGGCTGTACCGAATATTCGCTTCGAGGCCTAATAGTGGACCTAATAACTATTCAGTATTCGGCCGAATAGTTGCGGTCGGGGCGAATACGAATAGTGGTTCCCTTAATCCCGTTTCTGCATACACTGTGATGGACTGAAATAACTCTCTCATTAACACAATAGTTGCTGTTGCCTAAGCCTGTCGTAGCGGGAAAACTGCGACCCGGTTGCGTGATACAAACTGCATAAAATGCCAACCGCAGTGCGTGTAGTGTGTGTGTGTCTGTATGTGAGTGAGAGAGAAAGAGAGAGATCATGCATTTTTTGTTTTTTTTCAGGGTGTCTTCGCCAAAATCAAATCTGAAGATTTTGCTAACGAGAATATGAAGGTGCGTTTAAATTACATGGAACAAACGGCCGAGCGAACAATGATTTTGAAAGAGGCGCGAGCCTGAAAAAAACTAATCACAGACATCAGAAGGAGACAGTCGTCATTTTTCAGCCATGTTATGAGAAAATGGAACATTTGGTGACCACTGGAAAGATCTGTGGAAGGAGGGATAGAGGAAGACAATGATAGAAGATTCTTGACAGTCTTTGCAAGGCATGGAGGTGTGTCAGCACACAAATTGATACATGCTGCAAGAGATAGCAGATTGTGGAGAGGCATGATCGCACACGCCAGTCGGCAAGTCACCTGCTGATGATGATACACTTCGTATTCGGCTGAATAGTTGGTCCCACTATTCATATTTGGCCGAATTGTAAAAATCACTATTCGGTACAGCCCTAGTTGTAAGAGTAGACTAATTAGAAGCTTTCTTTATTATAAGTTGGAGTGCATTTGCCGAGGCAGAAACAAACAGCTGCACACAAATGAGCCAGTAAAACAGATACACATTCAAATGCAAGCCCTGGCATAAAAGCCAACATCACAATGGACAAACTAGGGACCTTCAGCAGGTGAACAAAGAAGAATAAAATCGTCTGGGTTGTATAGATTGGGCCTGGTAGAAAAATCTTTGTACAAAAAAGTGTGAGTTCAGAAACATGGAAATATGCCTGCTGTTGTAATGTTAGAGTTGTAGCACCGGTGCTCCAGAGCCTGTGCTGAGCGTCTTCGGACTCAGACTTGAGTTAGAAGAAGAATGGAACACTTATGGGTTACTACCTGTGTGCCATATGTTGATCTGTTGTTCAAACCTTCAGCTGTAGCTGCATCTATCATCATCACTATCAAAATATTTCAGCAATTAAAAAAAAATAAATAAAAAACCCACACAAACCATTGTGAACTTTTATTTTAATTGACTCAAAGTTAACACCTCCAACTAAGAGAAACTATGGACAACAGTATATACAACTATTTAACCAATCTGAAGAGAAACTAAAGAATGAATGAACAAACTTTATTTTCAAAGGGTCACAAATTGGGCATACTGACCTGTCTGATATCTGGTCCACCCAAACACTCATATTTCATACCACAATTGTATTTGATAAAAAAGCATACTATGTTTGTAAGACATTATATATATATAATATAAATATCAAGTAAAAAAATACATAAGCATGGATGAGACATACATGCATTCAAACAGAATGATAAACAGACGTGGACAAATGTATATTTCACAATTTTAATGATGAATGATTTAATCGATGTAAAAGGAACTACATACAGTGCAATCAATGTATACGTCCCATGATGCAACAGAACCAAAATCACTAAATGGTGAGAACAACATCAATTTACACTACAGAACATATTTAAATGGAACAAATACTTGATGAAATCAAAGCAGTTCCCCTGTTGTAAATCTGAGCAGAGAAGACACAAACAGGTGGTCCACTTTACTGCGTATTATCTTCTCCGCATTCACCAGAGCTGTAAACTCCGGAAGAAAGTTCTGGTTGGTCGGCCATCTCTGGACTTTGGCTTTGTTCTGAATATGAGTTGCGTGCACATCCGTTTTACAGATCTGACTTTTCTGTATGCATACTGTTGGTTTCTTGCCTCTCAGGCAGTTTCACTCTGACTTTGAAGGAACCACCCAGTTAGTCGACTCTTACGATATGCTTGTTGGGGCAGCAGTGGGTCTGTTCTTGTTTTCCCCACAACAGGGCCCTGGAACCCATACAGGGAATAATTGTTTATTATATTCTGTTGTATCTAGTAACACATATGATACAATAATAGAATTGAAGAGCTAGGCAAATACTTATTTCCTTCAACTTATTTCATTCTGTGTGTTTAGTATGCACCTGACATGTGCAACAAAATATACTGAGGAATGTGTACAAGTGCCAACAGAGTGCTGTATGAACTTTTCTGTTTGCACAAGACTAAACAGGAAATGCAGACAACAAAGTTTGGGCTGCTGTGAAGGAACACATGCAAGCCTTGATTTTGAAGAATTTAAAGGCGGATGCTGTCATTTACAGATGGGTCTGCTTTTCGCCATTTGAGAAACTCGTGGGTTTTTACGGCTCAGGTTGGAGTTGGAATTGTAAAGCAAGATTCTGGTACTTTTGCCTTGACTAAAAGTAGTCTGACTACGGAGGTCACGACAGCGACCAAAGCAATCCAATGGCTGGAGATGCAAACCTTCACCTGCACATGACTTATCTGTGACTCAATGTGTATGCTCAGGAAAACAGAGATGGGTCCAAAAACAATGGCTGGAGGCTGAGGCATATCAGTTTATATTCAGGTCAGGGCACACAGGCCTGCAAGGAGATGAGCAAGCTGATGGGGAGCACTACCATGACAGGTCTGCCTCGTGGTCTATGACCATTCAGCTCACTCTTGTATACAGTTTGTACCTCTCTGTAATCTGACATTCTCTCAATATGCCCTAGCCATTTCAGTCCTCATGATGCCAGTGATCACTGGTGATTTCAACAGATTAAGCATTTCATTGCTGCTTCTCATTTGCCATTCACCGCTGTTTGCATTTTTGATGGGTCCAAAGATTCACAATAAGACTGTTTAGAAAAACCTGTAAAAGGCTTTCTCTTTTAGTTCTGCTCCAAGTTTCAAGGCCATATAAAACAATTGGTCTTATCAACATTTTATATATTTTGACCTTGGTTTACTTCACATAACATAACCCCAAAAAATTGATGACTTGTCTCTTTCAAACACTTGTGATAAGTTGTTTCTAGCCCTGGCCTCTTTCAACAACAACAAAAAATACATATTTAAACAGATGTTCAGACTTAGAAGACATATCCAAGACTCACTAAAGAATGAAGACATTGTTTCCAATGAACACTTCAAGGTGATGCACCAACTATACAAGTTCTCTGCAGGTCTACTTTATAACTTTGTTTCTGTGCATGCCTTCTCCTCAATGGCAGAAAGTACGGGTTGTTCATCCACCTCTGGACATTGGTCTTGTTCCAGAATGTTAGTTTTGTTTGCGCATACATTTTACACAACTGGCTTATTTGTGTGCAAACTGTTGGTCCCTTGCTTCTCAGGCAGATGAACTCTGACTGTAAAGGAAACTATCCCAGTTAATTGCCTTTTACAATATGCTTGTGGGGATTGGTATGTAAGCTTGCCTACAGAACCGAAACTTGTGGGTTCAAATTTGAACAGTCAAGGAACTGGGTTTTTTCTGTCCAAAATGACCTTGTCTCCCAGGTTGACCCTGCCTACAATGAGTACCAGGTAAAAGCCCTGGTCGGCGTGATGCTGCCATGTCACACACACAAAGTGCTGATTGGTCTATGAAATATAGCTCTAGCCCTATATGCCTCAATGTGCTTAAAGGTGTGAAAAAGGGTTCTTTTGTTGAGGGGGGGGGGTGGAGGGCAGGGGTCTATTGATTTTCACCCCCCACATGTGGCCCCAGAACCTACAGGGAAAACAAAGGTCAGAAAAGGGGAAAACTCTTGAATTATTTGAAAAAGTGACATGGAAGACAATCAATGGCCAAACATAAGAACAGACACACAAGAAGGAAAATTATCACTGTCAGGTGTTTTTACTCTAGGTGGTTCACGTGTCCTCTGTGCACATCATGACAATCACATGTTTAGTGCTTTGACAGCAGTTGCACATTTACCCCCTGATCATGACAATCACATGTTTAGTGCTTTGACAGCAGTGGCACATTTACCCCCTGATCATGACAATCACATGTTTAGTGCTTTGACAGCAGTTGCACATTTACCCCCTGATCATGACAATCATACTTATTGCTCCTGATGGCACATCACTGTTAATGCTGTCTATAAATCAGCTGCAGGCGATTTGGCAGTAGTCTGCTTTTTGCTGATTTTAACAACAGTATGAGGGTCCTAGAGCTTAGAAAGCAATGGCAAACTACTTAATCAACATAAAACTGCCTAGTAAAACAACATAACAGTTAATAAATGCTTATTTTCGATCAATGTCTGTAAAAAAAAATGCAAACATCTTCCATCAATATCTGTTTAAAAAAAAAAAAATTAATGTACACACGTATTAATATCCATTAACAAAACATAAGCTAACACATTCTCTCAACATATATGAAAAAACATGTCAATTATCAACATCCATTGCAAAATACACAAGCACACACTTTCTATCAATACCTTTTTTTTTCGTTAAAAGATGCAGGCATAAATCTGTTATAAATATCTGGGGGAAAAATGACACTAGCACATAGTTTCCATGGATATAAATTTTTTTTAAAATACACGCCCATTCCTCTATTGTTACCTGTTAACAAACAAATATACATGCACACACCTTCTATCAATTTCCCCAAATAAAAATACACAGTCTATGAATATCCTCCCTACTCTTGCCATGTTTCCTCTGAGATACTTTCTGTCAAGTTTAGGCCTTCTCCCTCGCTCTTGTCAGTTGTCTCTTCTGCGTGGACTCTTTGGTGAGCCTTTAAGCTAGTACTGTTCCGAAAGCTACAACCACAAATGTCACACGCGTATGGCTTCTCCCCCGTATGTGTTCTATAATGTCTCTTTAAGCTATCGTTCACACTAAAGCTATATCCGCAAATATCACACACGTATGGCTTCTCTCCTGTGTGTATTCTCCGATGTCTCTTCAAACTACTATGCTCTCCAAAACTTGAACCACACACTTCACATTTGAATGGTTTTTCTCCCGTGTGTACTTTTTTGTGGTCTTCTAAATGAGAATCTAGTGCAAAGCGAAAACCACACACATCACATTCATAAGGTTTTTCTTCCGCATGTACACTTATGTGGTCATTTAAACTACCATTGCTAGCAAAACAGCAGCCACAAACATCACATGTGTAAGGTTTTTCTTCCATATGTGTTGTTTTGTGGGTTTCCAAATGAAAACTAGTTTCAAAACTATTCTCACAGACATCACAAGCGTATGGTTTTTCTCCTGAATGGATTGCCTCATGTTTTTTTAAACCATAATTATTTTTAAATCTACAGCCGCAGACTTCACATTTAAACGGTTTTTCCCCTGTATGTGTTCGTCTGTGGGATCTCAACATACTCGTATCTTGGAAGGAAGAACCACAAATGTCACACATATAGGGCTTATCGCCGGTGTGCGTCCTTTTATGACATTTTAAAACATAATTGGTCTTGAAGCAAGACCCACAGACATCACAGGTGTATGGCTTCTCCCCTGTATGCATTCTTTTGTGGATTGTTAAGGTACTGTTCACTGCAAAGCTACAATCACATAGATCACATTTGAATGGTTTCTCTCCTGTATGTTTCCTCAGATGAGCCTGTAAATGACTGCTATTTCTAAAATACTCGTTACAGACATCACAGTGATATGGTTTCTCTCCTGTGTGCTTTCTCTCATGGGTTTTTAAACCAAAAGTGGATCTAAAGTTACGGCCACAAACGTTACAAAAATATGGCTTCTCTCCAGTATGTATGCGTACATGTGTATTTAAATTTGAAACATCTGTAAAGTTACGGCCACAAACATCACACCTGTATGGTGTTTCTCCAGTATGCATTCTTACGTGTCTAGTTAAATTATAATTGGTTTTAAATAGACAACCGCAAATGTCACATTTGTAAGGTTTCTCTTCCGTATGTGTTGTTCTGTGGCTCTTTAAATTATTCCTTGTTTTAAAGGAACAGTCACAGACATCGCATTTGAACGGCTTTTCTCCAGTATGTATTCTTTTGTGGTTTGTCAAGCTACCCTTTACAGCAAAGCTACAACCGCACACATCACATTTGTATGGTTTCTCTCCTGTATGCTTTCGTTTGTGGACCTGCAAATGACCACCGTTTCTGAAACAATGACCACAAACATCACACTTGTATGGCTTTTCTCCTGTGTGTACTCTGATGTGGTGCTTTAAATTACAGCCGATCTTAAAGCTGCAATCACACAAGTGACACTTATAAGGTTTTTCATCCCCAGACTTTTTGATTGGTGCTTTTATTTTGCTAGGAACAACTGAATCCTTTTCCACTCAGAACTGTTGTATTTTTCAAAACAGGCAATTTCTGGTCCAACAATTTTTCAATATTCTTGTTAGGAAGATCCACATTGCGATCATTAGGAGAATCTGTCATGGAATCGGTCACGGTCTGATGCTCTGTGACCCTGACAGACTCAGTGACTTCTGCTTGTCTCTGTTCAATATCATCTCCGGACAGGACCAAACATGTATCTCCACGGTCCGAGGCTACCTGGACTTGAGGTGTTGATGAACCCACGAGACAAGCCTCTGGTTTCTCACATCCTGAGAGCTGATTCATTTCTACAGCCTTTTCTCCAACATCATCTTCAGTATTGGAGTTACACAGCCGGGCAGGAGAAAACTGGAATCTGAAAATATGAAATTAACATTTTAAAATTCAGGTCACAATCAAACCTTCCTTCAATAGCAGTAAACTGGCAGAAAGTTCTGGTTGTTCATCCACTTCTGGACTTTTGTCTTCTTCTAGACATTGAATTTTCCAAGCACATCCATTTAACACATTTATATGCAGACTGTTGGCCTCTAGCTTCTCAGGCAGATGCACTTCAATTTCGGAGGAAAAAAATCCCCTAACTTGTTGTCTTTTTGAAATGCTTGTTGGGGAGGCGGTGGATCTATTAATTTCTTCCAAAATAGGGCCCAAGAACCCAAGAAAACGAGATGGCTGATGGAGAAGAGCGCTAGATCAGTGTTCTCCAACCTGGGGTGGGGCAAGGACATTTCAAGGGGGACATCAAGCAAGTCTGAAAGTGAGCACATTTGTACTTGTAATAATCCACTACACTTACAACAATTAATTGTAGTTTAACTATGAACAAAATATTGTTTAAAACTATTTATGAAAACAACAAGGTAATTTCTGTTTTCATGAGCAGTTTGTACATCTACTGTTAAAAATCTAATTAATATGATAACGCACGCACTTAATTATAGATCGGACTAGGGCTGTACCGAATAGTGATTTTTACTATTCGGCCGAATACGAATAGATGGACAAACTATACGGCCGAATCCAAATACGAATAGTGAATCATCATCAGGTGCTTTGCCGACTGGCATGCGTGATTATGCATCGCCACATTCTGCGATCCCCTGCAGCATGTATTAGATCGTGTGACGACACACTTTCATAGTTGTTTTCAGGCTCCCGCCTCTTTCAAAACTTCTTGGTTTTCTGTCCAGGGTATTCTAAGCATTCTTCTGTAAAACCACATCTCTGAGGACTGCCTACCGATTGCCCAGCACTCACAGCCATATGTTAAAACTGGATGTATGTAGCAATCTTTTTCTAACCTTCAATGACAAAGATATATTGCATAAGATGTTCTTCATTTTATAAAATGCAGTTTTTGCCAGCCCTATTCTGTTTCTTATTTGAGTAATGCATCTTCCATCTGATGTTATCCATGTGCCCAGATACTTTAATTTCTGTACTAGTCCCAAAATAAAACCATTGACTTTTATTACACATTTAGGAATAATTATTTTCTTTGATACCACTATTACTTCTGTCTTTCCACTATTCAAACTGAGGCCATTCTTCCACTTTCGAATAGTGTATAAAAATAGATCTAAAAAAAATCATTCATAATGTCAAATGTACGCTGACATTTTACTTCACAAAATGTAGTAAAGAATAGTAAACATTTAAAAACATCATGTTTTGCATCCTTCAGTCAGTCAGTCTGTGGTGACTAATACCTAGGAATTAAAGTATTCTTAGTTTTATAACAAGTAACTAAACTTGTAAATTGTCACTGACAGCTTAGTTAATCCATTAAAGCAGCATTAGCTTTAAAAAAAAATCGTTCCATGTTGTCAGCATTAAGGCAGCTTCTTGTTTCACTGAAGATATTTCCAGCTGTACCAAACAAACGTTCACTTGGTACGCTCGTAGGTGGTGCACAAAGATAACGCTTGACAGTATGAACCAAAGCGGGAAATTTCTATTTGTTCATTTTCCACCAGTCTAGAAACGGATGTAAGGTAACCACTATTCGTATTAGGCCCGACCGCAACTATTCAGCCGAATACTGAATAGTTATTAGGTCCACTATTCGGCCCCAAAGCGAATCCGAAGCGAATATTCTGTACAGCCCTAATTGGAACACATTTTGACAAAATATTGCGGAACCTGTTGTGCTCTTTCCAAATTACATTTTTCTTATTGGAAAAAAAAAAAGGGGGGGGGGGGGGGGGTCTTGCTATATACACAAGGGGTGTGTGGGTGGGGGTCTAGCTATATATACAAGGGAAGTGTGGGGAAGGGCTGGGCTATATACACAAGAGTGTGTGTGTGTGGGTGGAGAGATCCTTGCTATATACATAAGGGGTGTGTGGAGGAGGGGTCCTTGCCATATGCTCAAGAGAGGGCACGACCTAAAAAAAAGTTGAAGACCACTGGACTTGATCATTACTGCTTGCTAAAATCATCTACATGATAAATCTTTGTTTCAAGAAAATAGCGTTGAAACATTTTACTTTAGCAAACTCACCTTCGACCTTTATCGATAAATCAGGCTTTTCTACCTTCACCCCAGCTGTAACTGTCTGGTCAACAACCATGTGTCGGAGAGGTTCACACGGCACCTGAAAAAACAACAAATGGTGTGAATTTAGAAATTACAAGAGATTTATTCATCACAATCATGTATGTAGTGCAGCTGGTTTCCAGTTGCCCCTAATTTTTTTAAATGATCTCTCTGCATGAAATACCAAAAAAATCTTGATTTTGAACATCTGATTCCTTCTAATCAATTTAACAAACTAATCTGTTTCTATAGGGGTTGACCAATTCTTCTCACAGGGAGCGCTACCGCCACCTTTGCACTTCTATGGAGTGATGGGGCAGTGACTCGGTGACTCAGGGTTAAGATTGGGCATGTTGGCAGTCCACCCCAAGTCTCCACTAACACCCCTGTCTTTGGGGTGATGAGGCAGTGACTCAGTGAGTGACTCGGGGTTAAGATTCGGCATGTTGGCAGTCCACCCTAAGTCTCCACTAACGCCCCTGTCTTTGGGGTGATGAGGCAGTGACTCGGTGACTCAGGGTTAAGATTCAACATGTTGGCAGTCCACTCCAAGTCTCCACTAACACCCCCGTCTTTGGGGTGATGAGGCAGTGACTCAGAGAGTGACCCGGGGTTAAGATTCGGCATGTTGGCAGTCCACCCCAAGTCTCCACTAACACCCCTGTCTTTGGGGTGATGAGGCAGTGACTCAGTGAGTGACCCGGGGTTAAGATTCAGCATGTTGGCAGTCCACCACAAGCCTCCACTAACACCCCTGTCTTACAGTCTATGTTTCAATGGAAACAACAACAAAATGTAATTAAAAAAAAAAAAAATAAGGAATGTAAAAAAAATATTTAAAGGGATATAACTAAAGTTTACTTTTACTGACTTGCAATAAATAAAAGAAATGCACAATAACCTGACCGCAAGCATCTGTTAAATTAAACATTGTAGCCATAATTGCAACTGAAAATTTAACCCGTGTATTGTTCACTGACTGGGAGAAGCTGACAGTTAATATATAATGAACACACAAAATACAGAAAAGGTTTGTTATTTATAATATAGATGTGTGAAAGATGAGTGCTTGGAAGATGCCAGTCCTCATAAAAGATAACATCACACCATGCTTCACATGCCTAGTTTCCCATAGTAAATTGTACACCAAAATCAAACGAGGAACAAGATACACTAGGACAAATTACTACATGTCTTTTGTAAACATACACCAACCATACATCAAACCAGTAGCAAAAGAAATAATATATAAATTTCTTTTTAATTTTACTCCCACAAAAGAAAGCACAGCAAAAATTCAAAAATGTAAAATATCATGCAAACTGTGCTCAAACAACATACAAGAAACAGCATAACACATATTTTATGAATGTACATAAATACAGACCACACTTCAAAACCTCAAAAGCATCATCTACAAGCACACAACAACAGAAGAAGACATTTACAAAGCAATATTCTTAAACACAATTCCAAAAACAACAAGAGAGTGTCATGTAAAAGTGTTATCAGCATTGGCGGAATATAGAGTGATGATCTGGAGATACAGATGTAAAGCAGTGCATGAAGACAAAAACTATACCTCTATAATCTAATTTACTTCTGCATCACTTCCAGTGCCTGTTAACAAAAATATTCACTGACCCTACTACATAAAATTCTTCTTCTCTTTCTTCCTCCCTATATCAAATCCTTCTTAAACACAATTCTCACTTCTTCATCCCTTCCTCAAACCTCTATCCTATGTTTAGGTGAGATTGTTCACAAATGAATGTGTATAATATGTAAATAATAGAAAATACAGCACAAGCAATTATGACCACTCCATTTGACATAAAGCTGAAACAGGCCCTCCCAACATTCGCCCAATGTAAATAAACAAACCCTTCGTTAGACAGAATATGTTAAAAACTTGTTTTAATAGTATGTTTAACATGTATGTATATGATTTTGTACAGCAACGAACACAAACACTGACAAAGGGCAACACTTGTAAATACACACACTCATACAGAACTGACCAATAAAAGCGTTTCCAAAACGAAAAAAAAAAAGTTTCCCATAATAAATATACAAATATATAAGGGACAATAAATACACTTATTGTAAACTGACCTCTGATTGAGGCTCCTGTTTTATGTCCATCTCTAGGCCATGAGTAGTTTGTTGAGTATCTGTAATTTAGGAAACAACAAAAAAAATGTTGAAATATGAGCAACAATGGAAATCACAATTATTCAAGGGTAAGATAACGATAGCCACATGACAAAATGCACTACACTAGTATGATTATTTGAAAAAAAAAAAAAAAAAGTAAAAGTAAAGGCCCCTTTTCCACACCTTCAGTTTTTATTGAGCAGATAAATCTAGACCTATATCTTATGGACCAATCAGCAATAGGTTGGTGATGGGGTTAACATCATGCTGGCTGCCTTTACTTCCCAGCACTTTACCAGGTTCCCATTTAAATCAACTTGAGATCTAAGGTCATTTTTTTAAAGTCTGGCTCCATCTGTATATGAACCCATGACCTTTAGGCGAGCATCTGGCTGCTACACCACAGAAGCTCCCATAACTGTTATTAGTAAGTAAATTATTTATTTCATTCACTCCCTAATCTCTCAGCATAAAATACATGACATATTGGCTATCTTCCGAATAACGGTCCCAAATTATCGAGGCAGAAAATATACTCTAACAGGGCCTCAGTCACATGTCAATTGCGCACTTCCGGGGACTATACTGCCACAGCTGAATTGCGAACCTCCGGGGACTAAACCGCCACCGCTGAGAGTATCCCCCATGCCGCGTGGACTGGGGTTAAACTAGATGGCTGGGACACACGAGCATATAAAATCAAGGCAGCTGCAAGAAATGCAGTAGCTGCTGCTCGTGAGAAATCGCAGCAAAACTAGGATTACTTGACAATTTCAAGAAACGCAACACTGCAGACGATAGTAGCAGACAATAATAGCGACCATTGACCATTGGGCA
Source organism: Candidula unifasciata (assembly GCA_905116865.2). Classification (NCBI taxonomy): domain Eukaryota; kingdom Metazoa; phylum Mollusca; class Gastropoda; order Stylommatophora; family Geomitridae; genus Candidula; species Candidula unifasciata. The sequence goes on from CAJHNH020000679.1 coordinate 168,728, forward strand.
CTATTTGCAACTTCTGTGCCACAACTTTCACATTTAATAACGTTAGTTATCGGTAAGTATTTCTCTTTGTAGTTGTCCTCACACTTTTCGGCATGCGCAATAAACCTCACCGCCGAGTGTATCTCCCCCGCCGTTTCGTGCAGCCTGGATGGGGGGACTAAACTAGATGGCTGGGACTCACGAGCAGCAGCTACCGCATCTCCTGCAACTTCCTCCAATTTATCTGCTCGTGAGTGCCAGCCATCTAGTTTAGCCCCCTATCTGCGCCGGGGGATACTGTCAGCGGTGCGACACAGTTGCAGAAACAGGTCCGCAATTAACATATCGCGGAGACCCTGTTAGAGTGTTTGCCCTCGATAATATTGGCCTGTTATTCGGAGGCAATCCTAGTTTTACCGTGATTTGTTTCTCGGCAGGCACTCCGCATTTTCACACGACTGAGGCCCTGTTAGGATATTTGTTTGGCCGCCATAATATGGGGATGAAGTTTGGAGCAGAGCCCATAAGTTCATAACAATTACTTTGTAATGCCAGGTTCGATCCCAGCTGCGGAGCTGGCACCTTGCGCTGGTTTCAACAGTGATATTGAGAAGCAGACGACCAGAAAACAATGGCAACTACTAGGCGTAAATTTATTAGCGTAGAAAAAACCACAACAGTCAAAAAATGCTGGGGTTGGTTCTGCGACGTCCTGTAAAGGTACGCAACTAACTTGTAAACATACATAACAATAAATTAAATGGTTGCTAAGTCAGTGCAGTGAGAAGTACGTAGTAAGGCCACAATAGCATATATCTTCCATGTTAGGACTCTCTACCATCACTGTGAAGAACTGCTTTAGTCTTACGTTTACATAAAACTTTACACACAAGACTCCTGAGTATAACAGGACTGAGGCCTTAGGATGAACATATTCAACAGCACTCAGCACTGCACGGGTTCTCATTCTTTATATATTGATATTCATTACTTTATGTCACCTGTTTAAAGAAAAATTGAAATGATGCCTTAGTACGTGCTTCACTTCATAATAAAACTAAATAGTATGCACTAGTAACTTTCGTAGAGGGAATAACTACCTCCGCAAATCCTTACAGTTCCGAGTTTTCCCTACAAGTTATAGGAAAATTGTAAATATTCTTTGTTGGACAGTTAGTTTCGGAGAGCTCCATCCAGCCATTGCTAACGTCACTGCCAGCTTTCCCTCTGAATGTGGCCAAAACTATGACCAGGTTGCCAAATCTGTTAGCCGTTATGTTTTAAAAGTTGACGGAAAGACACGGCGGGTCTGAGATAAGTTGAATGAAGAATTGACATTGCAGCACTCATGGCATTCTTATGCACACACCGTCCTTATCTTTAGCAGCCAGGGCAGAGTTCCAATACTAATGGTGCTGGTAGTCATCTGGTTGTATGTCCGTCTTACCTTCCCTTTGAGTGTAGTGAGCCGGCGTGACCCTCTGGTTACACCCAGGTGACTCATTCTCTCCAGGCCAAAATAATCTTGTTTCTCTTCTCACCCAATTGCTTGTTTCCATTGGGCTTTGACCACATCGGCTTTGTCATGCACCAGTTCACCATCCAGTGGTGCAGATCCAGCCAGTCTGTCCACCTTTTCATTCCCCACCAAGCCGGCAAAGCCTGGAGAAAAGATCCAAAGTATGCTTCCTACCCGTGACCTTCCTAGTGAAGCTTGCCACTCTACTCGAAGCATCACTTTGTTTTCAGAATCTGTTACAACATGTATATGCATCTTGTTCTCTTTGCCACCTGAAAACTGTAGTTACCGCCTTCACCTCCATTCGCACGCTAGATGTTGTGGTATCGTATGCTAGGCTATCCTGCACTAAAGATTTTCCACTGGCTTTCGCCTCGAACCCCCCAGGCACTTCTCTTCGCTCTCAACACAGAATCATCTGTATAAATAATCAGATAATCTGAGCCAGAATTGTTGTGAATCAACTGCTGGATTTCCACCTCCGTAGCACCAGCTGGCCAACCTCTGCACTGCTGGCCCAATATGATCGTTACCATACAAAGGCCATTTTCCCTCTGGTTCTCTGACCCATTCCTCTTCTCGCCCAGTGTTCTCCAGCATGCATACTTGTCTTTTTGTGTCTTATGCTTGAGCCATAAACAATTTTCCCCTTTTTAGCCTCTGACCCTTACCTGCAGCCAAAGCTTTATACAAAGGGTGTTCGTTGTCTGCAGCTACTCTGAGGTATGACTCAGCCTGCAGCATCTATAGATATCTGCAAAAGTCAGCAATGCAAGGATACATCGCATGCACACAATCGGGGTGTCTCTTGTACATCTCATAATCACCCGCATAGCTTCATTCTGTATGCGCTCCAATTTCTTTAGCTCACTTTTCGAGACATGAACCCTAATCCACAATCAATAACTGAGATGATTAATTTAATGCTGGTAAAGTGTGAACTGCATTTTCTGCTCCATGTCCATTGCTGCTATAATATTTAGTGCATTAGGACATTTTTGTCAACCGCCTCTTTGGTGATTCCCAGATACCGTAGTCTGTCTCTGCCATGTATTTTGAGGCGTATAACATCAGCTTTAACAATCCTGTTGTCCAAAGAACATCACACGGCAGCCTTTGTCACAACCCCCTCTATTTGATCCTTGAAAGACAAACTTCTGTCAAAGGTGATACCCAGGTACCGCAGTATGTTATCTCTTTTCATGTCCCTGCCATTTATTATGAGTCTGGAAACAGACTCTCCTGTTGTCTAAATAATATCACAGGGTGGCCGCCTTTTCTGAGTTAATGACAGCACTCATCTCTGTACAGCAGTCAATCTCCTTATCTGCTGTTGCTTGTAAATCTTGAGCTATTTGATTCCTATTTCTCCCCTTCCTATATACGAGCATTTTACCTGCAAATAATATTATGTAAACTCTATGTGTTTCCAGGTCCGCAATCCTGCTCGTGCAAACATTGAACAGTACAGGTGAAATTGCAGATCCATGTGGTAGTCGTGTAGCTTTAATACATGGTTCAGAGGTCCATGAACCCAGGCAGAGAACTACCCGGGGAGAATACAAAACATCTGCTATAAGTTCACCAACCAATGACAGACTTCCTTCTCCATGCTTTCATCGAGATACTGCCCTTGTTGTGAGCATCTTCTAAATCAAGTGCCGCTGCCACCGTTTCCTGTCTGTTCTGTGTGCCCTTCCTTGGCCGGTAACTTTTCAAACCTCGTGGAAGGACATTTCTCTGTTCCAAAATTTAGTGTAGCTTTCCCGCCACTATCTTCTCCAACCTTTACCAAAGGTGTTTTATAGGGTAATGACCCTAAAGCCGCTGAGCGTTAAAGAATTCTTGCCTGGCTTAGGATGTAGAATCAGGTAGCTGTGCATCCACTCTTCTGTACGGCGGGTATGAAATGGCACAAAGAGTAACCGTCCCTTACACTTCATTGATGTAACCGCAGGAGGAGGAAGACGACGAAGAAGAAACGACAGCAGCAGCAAAGACACGCAGCCAACAACACCAAAATACTCGGTGACAAAGATGAATGTAACCACGCACTGTGGACATCTGCAGTTAGCTTGTCCGTATCGACATCCTAGCAACATCGGTTAGACCCATTCCTGCTCCGGACCGTCCTTCAGTACAGCAGCCATCTTCGTGTCTCCAGGCTCATCGTGCCCAGTAGGGGTTGACTGACAGATCTTCTTTCTTTACACCGCGACAGGTTTCTGCATGCTTGTCCTCGTTGAATACCCATTTCCAACATGCAGTTAATTGTCCCCAATTCCTTTACCTCACAGTATCTCTCATCATCATCATCATGTAGCAGGTCCTTTACAGAACGTCGCTCTCATCAGGGTCGGTCTGAAAGAAACTCGGTCTCTCGCCTCATGCACTTTCATACCCAAGAGTCACATTTATCCTGTGCCCATCTTCGTGTCGGTCGGCCCCTGCCCCTCCTTCCTGGTACCATGCCTTCTGCTATAATTTTTTCCAATCCGTCGTGGCGCTTGATATGACCAAAATATTTCATCACAGTATCTAGGAAAGATATAAAACCGAACGAAAAGTAAATCAATATAACAAACAAACTGTATAGTAGCTAGAATGTAGCGCATTCACCATCCAATGCAGATATGGCCAGTCTGTCGACTCTTTCATTTCGGCGTGCCTGAAAGGTACGACCATGGCCAAACTTTAGTAATTGTCGATGGCTACGGTACGACCAAGATAATTCATTGAGGCGTGTTCAACGTGTTCTGGTGTTTCTATCCATTCAGACAGTCCTAAACGTGACATATTCCAATGGGTACATTTGGCTAATAGTATCCTCTGCCCGAGGACGCCCCGTCTTTGGAACGAGACCGCCGCTAGCCAACAAATAACACATTGTGCTCAGAACCCTCATTAGGGTCCCCTACAACTATTTCAAGAAAAGGGGCTCAAAGGGACTTGAGCTCACAAGTTCTGACACCAGTAATATATAGACCCGTGGTTTTCAACCGGGATGTGGTTCATGGAAGCTTCAAGGGGGATGTCATCAATTCTCTTTATGCCTAGTGGCACATAATGCTTCAGAGAGGACTTTCCATGCTTTCCTGTCCTGTGCAATCTTCAGTGCCGTTTTCCATGTCAGAGATGCCGCATTCAGGTCACTCTCCATCGTTCGTCTCCGTGTTGTTTTTGGGCGCCCCTTCTTTCTCTTATACAGTTTATAGTTCTGCATTTCTTTAATTACTTGGGCGGTTTTGGCCGTTTCAAACATGGTTCTTACATTCCAGAAGCCAATTCTTAATTTGGTTTTGATGTCCAGGAGACTTGTTTTCCCATCATGGGCTTCCTTTCGGCTTTCACCCATGTTGTTCATGCTGACAGAGAGACTCTGTCCCATGACCGCTGCCGGACGTTTAGAGCACTTATTTCCTCTTGAAGTTTCAGTAACGTTCTATTATTTTTTTTGTTACAGGGCAGAGCTGTCAACAACTTGGGGATGTCATGCAGTTGTGAAACATGAGAGCATTTATACTTATAATAATCCGTTATACTAACATTTTTCCTCCTACTCTAATTATTAATATAATAATTTTTAAAACTAAATATATTTAGGATGTTTTTGTTTCCATGAGCAATAAGTAAATCTCATCATCATGTGGCCTGCCAACTGGCGTAGGCGCTCATGCATCTTAACAGATCACAATCCCTGGTTGCCTGGAACAGCTCTCTTGATGATATTCCCCCATGCCATCGTTTCAGCCCATCCCTCTTGGTCTGCTTCTACCCCTCTTCCCACTGATCTTTTCCAGTTGTCACAATGTTTTCCAATGTCTTTCTTGTGATTATGTGGCCAAAGAACATTGTTTGTCTCTTTCTTATTGTTGTATATAGAGATCTACTTTCTTTAGCTTCTTTCAAGCAATCATTGTTTAAAATTAAAAATTTAATTAGTATGAAAAGAGACATGCATTTAATTATAGATTACGCTGGGAAGGGGGGGGGGGGGGGGGGGGGGGGAATGTGGGTCCTAGCCATATATTCAAGGAGGGCCACCTGAAAAAGGTTCAAATCCACTGAACCAGACTAATGGAAGATGAGCTGTATAATCAACATAGCACACAACAGCCATTCTTGTAGTATAAAAGCTTTATTTAAAACCGTCACCAGCAAAATGTGACACATATGTATCATCTCTACAACAGGAAGTCACCGACAACAGCTACCTATCTGGCAGCTGCAACAAATACATGTTAATAACATTCTGGCACTCTCTACGGTAATACTTGTAACAATTACGCAGCAGTCTAGAGACACTCAACAGCAATTACCCAGTTTATAGACACATGCAACAATTGCCTTATCTACAGATGCCCACAACAATTACCCCTATCTACAGACACCTGCAACAATTACCCAATCATAGCCCACAACATTGCAACAGACACCTGCAACAATTACCCAATCATAAGACACCTGCAACAGTTACCCCATCTACACACATATGCAACAATTACCCAATCTACACACATATGCAACAATTACCCAATCTACACACACCTGCAAAAATATTCTAATAAACATTTAACAATCCATACACCCACATCCATTTGCCAGAGCAGTGATTATGTGCGTAAAGTATTACATGATACCAGCCATTATCCTTATAATATAAGCTGATGTGCCAGGTTGAATTTATACTGATTAAGATGGCTCTTCGGTGGTGCAATGGCCAGCCTGTCTTGTGATAATGCGTTCAAATCCTTCTTGAAAAATGTGTGCTGTATGGCATAAAAGGGGCTTGTGACCATTTTGAGGTGTTCAGTGTGTAAATAGCACTGAAGACATTTTGCAAAATGACATCCGAGATGTCAGATTTTGTCATTTAACACCATCATAACACTCAGGACATGTATCAAAAGTGGTCCATCTCTTTCCACCTTTGTTGTGGACAGGGCACCTCAGTGAATAAGTGCAACAAGAAAAAGGTCATATATTTTTTTTTTCAGTTTCAACTCGTCATGAAATGTTGAAGTGCGTGACTCTACCATAAATCTTGTTAAGTGACGACCCATGCTGTGGAAAAATTAATGTAGTCTCGCCCTGCCTTTACATCTACATAAAAGATTTATCTTGATAAATATCTGACTGTGGGTAGCTCTGGAATTTTTAAAGGTAGCACCAAATGTCAGATTACTGCCAGTAACTGATCACTGTCAAGAGATCTTAAATGTGCACAGCACAAAAAAGAAACCTTCTATTTTGCCAGCATTATCTGTGAAAACTAGAAACTGAATCCACAACCCTGCGCTGTGAATGGGAGGAGTATACATTCTTAGGTGTTTTTTTGCTTAAAAAAAATTGGATTCAATACAAGATTATATCTAGAAGACGACATCATTTTTAAGTCACCAAAAAATGTTTTATGGAAAAAAATCACAATACAAGTTTAAGTCAGTGTTTTATAACCAGTGAACCGCAAAACAGACTATTGTCACACATCACCTCACAAGTAAATACACACAAAAATAGAGACTGCAGTTTATTTGTTAAATCAGATGTTACAAAATTATAATTTTCAGCTCAGGCGACTGCTGCTGCTGATTACAAGTCAGCAAATCAATGCAGCAACATAGTGCCTGATTGATGTAGCCGCCTCATGATAAGGTATACTTTTTGCGTTTGTGCACACACCGTCAGGACACTTCTGTGGATTGCAGGCTGAAAAACACTGTTCCAAGCACCACTTTTAGATGTTTTCTATATAGCTCTAAATCTGTCCGCCTCCCCTCCAACCTGTCATTACTGCCTGTAACCATTCAGAAGAAAAAAATGGCTCCTCTACACCTGCTCTAGACCAATGCAATCTGCAGACAAACTCACCATGGCTGTATTCTTTATAAACACGGACACACTTTCTTGCCCTGGCCAAATTTGGTGACATGCCATGTAATTTACCCATTCACCAGAAACCTTCTCAAGTACAGTCTTAAGTGCAATGGTAACTTTCGTTGTGGAATCTCAGATAAGCACAGAAAAGCTGCTAGGACTGCATCAACATCTCATACAGGAGGTGGCTATCACATGCGAGTTACTGTCTTCAGAAATTGTTCACCCTTCTTTTTTTTCTCAGCGTTTATCGCTCTAAACTTCGGCGTTGTTCCAGAACTTGAGCTTTGCACGCACATCCATTTTTACAGATCTGGATTATTTGTATGCAGATGGCCACTTCCTTGCCTTTAAAGCAGATGCACTCTGATTTCAAAGGAAACACACCTAATTAGTCACCTTCTATGGCATGTGTGTTAGGGGAGTTTCTGATTCTACCTCAGTCTGATGTTTCAGTGCCCAAGTCTGACCATATTCTATCTCAGTCTGATGCTTTAGTACCCTAGTCTGATAACACTCTACCTCAGTCTGATGCTCTAGTACCCAAGTCTGATGTTTCAGTGTCCATGTTTGACAACACCCTACTTCTGTCTGATGTTTCATTGTCCACATCTGACAACACTATACCTCAGTCTGATGCTCCAGTACCCAAGTCTGACAACACTTTACCTCAATCTAATGCTCCAGTAACCAAGTCTGACAACACTCTACCTCAATCTAATGCTCCAGTAACCAAGTCTGACAACACTCTACCTCAATCTAATGCTCCAGTAACCAAGTCTGACAACTCTCCCTCAGTCTGATGGTCCAGTACCCAAGTCAGACAATACTCTCCCTCAGTCTGATGTTTTAATGCTCATGTCTGACAACACTCTATTTCAGTCTGATGTTCCAGTTCTGATACCTCAGTCTCACAAATGCATGTTTTATGGCAGCTCTCGGAATGCCAAAACCAGTGGTAAAAAACTGTCTGTCATTCAGATGAGAAAGGCACCTATGTGATGGAGGGATACTGAACAGGGACATGGGTAAAACAGCAGCAATAATAAGTGGCAATGTACTTATGGCCCTCAATATTCAAGTCTAAGCTCCCATGAAGCAAATATTTTTGTCACAAGTAACAAAGTGTTCAGCAGGTAATTCTTTAAGACTACTTGAGTTTGATGTCTTCTGACACGCAGAGTTGAGTCACTGTCAATTCTAGGATCAATCGGATGTAAGTGGCAGCTGCTAGGATGTGGTTCTATAGTGGAATATTGAGAACATCTTGAACAAATGACAATGTTGAATTAGGAATCGACATCACACCTTCATAAGCGCTCCATCCTTATCTTCAGCAGCAAGCGAAGAGTTAAAATTCCTCCTGAACAGATGACAAGAATGATGAAACTGGTGGAAAACCTAATTCATGAAAAAACTGATAAACCGTTTCGAAAATAACAATTCACATTCCTTGCAGACAGTAACTGGTGCCAATTGGAATTGGAACTCTTCTACTGCTGCTGAAGATGGGGACGGAGCACTTATTGGAGAGTCCCGAGTGCAGTGATGTCAATTCTTAATTCAAAATTTACATTCCTGGACTATAAGAATAAACTGGATCACGTGACCCCCAAACAAACTGTAGGAGACCTGAGACAGAGGATGACACTGTAAGAAGACACTGAGATGACACTGTGAGAAGACACTATGAGAAGACACAGCGAGATGACACTATGAGAAGATTTTGTGAGATGACATTGAGAGATGACACTATAAGATGACACTAAACAACTTGGCATGGTAAAAAGTTTACACAGGAAATTACTGCACACTCCACGTGCGAGTTCTTGGGCAACATTTTGGTATGAAAAACAAAAATAAACTCATTCCCTCTTAACAAGCATGTCAATAAAGGCAACTAATTAGGGATATGCTGAAATAAGACGCGTTGGGCCAAAATTAACAGATATCACAGTCTAGCTGTAAACCACAATAGAACGCAACAAGTGCCCCTTCAAGGGCTAATTCAGATGAAAAACTGCTGACATGTGTGACAAAGGACTACAAAAACAAAAAAAAACATTACATAATGCCACGGATCATAATAATAAAGTTCTTCTTATTTAGGTTCCGTCTTTCAGCGTTAAGTTTTCAAGAGGCATCAGGGGCAAGCCTTGGTATTTGCTACATAGATGCTGGTACCTATGGCCTTGTACATTTTGTATGTACCTTATAATAGGGTTCTTCGATGTAAATAGCTGGTAAACAAGTTAACAGCTACACAATCCTCACACGCCACAAACTCAAGACCCATTACATGCTTCACTGATAAGCTCAGCTGCCGCTACATGATTACAAAACAGGACATACAGTAGGAAATATGTAAAAATCATGTCACCTATTATTATTATGGTTAAGGTCATATCAGATACTGCAATTGGGGTGTAAAGAGTCTGGCCCTAATGTATACTAGGTCATAACATTTGAGGTGGGGTGGCCAATTCCTTCCTCACTGGTCCCCCCCCCCCCCCCCCCCCCCCCCCGAGAAAAAATATACTGCCCCTTCTGATTAGCCCTGTTTCCTTGAGAAGCTGCAAACGAGGCATTTCAGACAGTGACTCAATCCTGTAAATGCTGCGCACCTGGAATTTCTGCGATGACCTGTCCCTGAGAAGCCGAATGCACATTGTTTAGGAGGCCACACACTAAAAATAGCATTGTGAACAGAAAAAACTTTTAAAGGCAATTTTGAGGTCATAAGTTTCCCCTCAGCCTTAGTGTTAGAATTTTTATGAGGTCATGGCAAAAGTCATCAAATGCATATTTTAGCTCTTGGGGAATGTATTCCACATAATGCTTCAGTCAGTTCGTATTTACTAATTACTCCCTGAATATATTTCACATAAAAAAAATTTCAAATATGGATAAAGTAAAAATTGTTTTATTACCTGTGTCAAATGGTTGTTTTAAAAGATTTTTCAGCAATTCTTGTCTGTTTTTAAGTCTTCTATTCAGGGTTTATCTAAGACCACTTTGTTCCCTACATTACAAATGATATAAATTCATATCTAAACAGAACTGGTCAGTTCAGACACCGAAGTGCCCACCACATCACACAGTGATTCACTGGGTGTCTTTAAGGAAAGTTATAAACAGAGTATAATGTATAAATGTATTTGTACAACAGATGAATTCCTGAGATATATGCGAGTGGCAGAAACAAAACAATTGATTCAATATGTATATACAGCTAGAATGATGTAACTCACAAACTGGTAAACAAGTTAAAAATGGTTTAGCCTAGATCAGATACAAGAATAATTTTTTTCTTTATTACCTCCTCTGTTACTGCGGACTTACATCACGTATGATGTCTGTGTTTTTCTTTTCTTTATCTTCGTATTCTAAGAATGTTCCTGCAGAATTTCAGTTCAAAAGCTCAAATATTTTTCTTCAATGACTGAGCCAGAATCCATGACACACATCCAATAGCTGCCACAGGAAAGACGAATGATCTAAAAATCTTTACTTCAGCTCACTCACATGTGCTGTTGTGCTACTCAGTGATAAAGGCTTTGGTTGCTTCTGTGTGTGTTGTTTATTTCAAGCCCTTGTCGAGCTTTCTAGTTAGAGTTTGTTTTAAGTAAATTCACTCCCCCCCCCCCATTTAATTTCCAGGAAAGTATGAATTAGTTCCACTTTAAATTTTCTGTTTATTCTTTAAACATGCTCTAAATCAGTGGTTCTCAACTGCTGGTGTGTAGACACATTTAAGCCCTGTGTGATATTATTTATACCCCCCCCCCTCCCACACCTTTTTCCGATTCTAGTTTAGATTTATTTAAAAAAGAAAAATGACTGCTGAACAATACGGGGCAGAGCATAGGAGAGGTTTTGCGGGTTATATCTAAGTGAGAACCACTGGTGTAGACTACTGATGGTTGTTTACCCCTTGCTACACAAGTCCCACAAGCAAAGTTACTGCTTTTCTGTTTGTCTCCAGCTAGCTACTTTGCCTACAACAAGGATTGCCACCATCCATGACAACTATCATGTTTTCCGCCCCAAAAAAAAAAAAAGCCAAAGAATTATCTTTTGGATGCTTGTAGCCAAAGCCCTACCCTAAATAAAAACTGTAGTTCAGATTGTCAGATTTCATTTCTACGCTGAAATACACGATGGATGTACTGAATTATAAAGTAATGAATGCTTAAATAAATAAAAAATATATCATTTTTTTAAATACAATATATAATTATGTATTTGTTTGAAAGAAAAATACAAAATAAAATTAAGACATCCCCTGAAAATACATGTCTTCTAGGGCAAAAATTAATGTAAGAACTGTTCTTATTTTTAGGGAAACATAATGTTAGGCTCTTCTACAAAAAAGACTGCTACGTCTGTGAACTATCATCATCACCATCATCTGCAGGTTCGGCACTTGAACTTTTCTGCGGAGTGTGCGTCTTTTGATGTCTCTTGAGGCTAAAGCTGTTGGAGAAAGTGGCATCACAGAGAGAACACTTGTAGGGTTTCTCGCCTGTGTGGATTCTCTTATGTTTCTTGAGATTACCGCTCTGTGTAAATTCAACATTACAAACATCACACTTGTACGGCTTCTCTCCCGTGTGGATCATTTTGTGCGTTTTCAAGGCCCCGTTCCTCATAAAGTTTAAGCTGCATACATCACATTTGAAAGGTCGCTCACCTATATGTGTTTTCTCGTGCTGTTTGAGGTTGCTGCTGTGTGTAAAACACATACCGCAAGCAGTACATTTATAAGGTTTTTCTCCTGTATGGGTTCTCTTATGTTCGTTCAAGTTACCATTTCGCATGAACTCCATGCCACAAATGTCGCATTTGTAAGGCTTTTCTCCCGTATGAATTCTCCTGTGTTTGGTAAGGCTACCACTGTGAATAAAACTAAGGCCACACACTTCACATCTGTAAGGCCTCTCACCCGTATGTATACGTATATGTGTAATCAAACTACAACAATGCGCAAAATATAAACCACAGATATCACATTTGTACGGCTTCTCGCCTGTATGTGTTCTTTTATGTGCTTTCAGATTCCCCAGATGTGTGAATTCTAGCGAACAAATATCACATTTGTAAGGCTTCTCCCCTGTATGTAATCTTTTGTGGGCTGTCAAACTACCACTTTCAGAAAATGCACTGTCGCACACATCACATTTGTACGGTTTCTCTCCCGTATGAATTCTCTTGTGTATTTTCAGCCGCCCTTTCTGTGTGCAGCAGACACCACATATATCACACCTGAATGGTTTCTCAGCAGAAGGAACAACATTGTCATCGAACTGGAAGCTGTCGTTTTGTGTTAAGTACAGGAAGTTGAGAGAATCAATGTCCAGAGTGTGTTTATCCGGTGAGTGAGCATCACTGCTGGTAGCCGTGTCCTTATCGTATTCATTATGATGAGAAGATTCTTCAGATAACGACACATCCTCTTCCAGAAAGTTGCTTTCATCCTCATCAACCAAATCCTGACTGTCTGTGATGCTGTCATTTGCTGTCTGATCCTCAACACCACTGCCTGGCTCTGTACCTTCAGAAAATAGCCGCTGGTTATCGTCTGCCTCAGCTCTGACTGCCCTCAGAAGACTCAAACCCTCACCGTTATCTGTGACACCCGGGGATTCATAATCAAGTGGCTCTAGAGAGAAATCACACTGTTCCACAAGTTCCAGATGTTCAGTAATACTCCCACTTTTGATGGCCTCCAGGATCTCTTCCTTGACATCAATAATGGATTTGCTTTGATAACAGCCAGAACAACAGCTGGCATCTGAAAATGTAGAAACAACAAATGTCTTAGGCTTCAATAAAAAAACAAAAAATTAAACAACAAAAAGTTAAGTAAAGGACCCATTTCCACACCTCCAGGCTTACTGGGCATATAGGGCTAGACCTATATTTTATAGACACTGTGTGGGTGATGTGGTCAACATCATGCCAGTTGTCTTTCCCCTCTCAGGTACCCATTTAGGGCTGGATCAACATTGGAGCCAAGATCATTGAGTTTGTGACTATATAATGTGTAGACAGGCCAGGTACAATCATATACATAAATTTATGATATCATATTGTATCACATGGCAATGTCAACCAAAATATTTTTCTGGAAAGGGAAAAGGGGGGGGGGGGGGAGAGAAGAGAAGGCTTTGTATTCAATGATCACTTCCCTTAATTTGTTTCTATAATAAGAGAGCCATTGGCTAAACAAAACTTTCTAGTGACTTGGGGGCTGCTGATTTTGCAGTGGTCACCAGCTTTGTCTGTCTGCTTGGTGGTCATAGCCTGTGACCACCTGGGTTTTTACCAAAAAAAAAAAAAAAAAAAAAAAACCTTACCAAGACCACGCTTCATTCTTGACCTCTTCCTTTGTGTAGAGTTTCAGAAAATTATAAGGTCGTATGTTGGTCTATTAATAATATTTTGAGGCATGACTGACTAGGGATAATATAGCGGTGATTTCCCCTTGGCTTCCGCCGGCAATAATGACTGCAGAAGTTGAGGATGCGATATATTATATGAACAAAGGAAAAACACCCGGGCCAGACAACATCTCACTGGAAGAAATTGAAGCTCTGGGAGATTTTGGAACTGAAATAATAACTAAACTTTTAAATGATATTTATAATAGTGGGTATATTCCAAATGACCTTTTAAAATCCATATTTATAGCTCTGCCAAAGAAAACCAAGCACTTTAAAATAAAATGTGAAGACCATCGCACAATAAGTCTTATGAGTCACATCACTAAGATTTTACTAAGAGTAATTATGAGAAAAATAAAAATAAAAATTAAACCAGAAATCAGCGATGAACAATGGATTTGTAGAAGGAAAAGGTACAAACAATGCCATATACATCCTAAGGACGTTGTCAGAAAGAGCTATAAAAGTAAAGACTGATTTGTACTTATGCTTCATAGACTATACAAAAGCATTTGACTGTGTGAAGCATGAAGAAGTAATCAAACTTAGAAAAATTAAACATTGATGGGAAAGATCTACGAATAATAAAGAATTTGTATTGACAGCAAACAGCAGCTATAAGAATTAACAACTGTTTAGGTACATTTCAGAATTGTGGTTGGTGGGCACAATATAAACAATTTACGTTATGCTGATGACACAGTCTTGATAGCAACAAGTCAGAAAGAACTACAAGAAATGATAGACATTGTGGTGTTAGAAAGTGGAAGAATGGGCCTTAGTTTGAATAATGGGAAGACAGAAGTAATGGTGGTATCAAAGAAACGAATTATTCCTAAATGTGTAATAAAAGTCGATGGTGTTATTTCAGGACAAGTACAGAAATGTAAGTATCTGGGCACATGGATAACATCAGATGGAAGATGCAAAACTGAGATAAGAAACAGAACAGGACAGGCAAAAACTGCATTTTATAAAATGAAAAAAAAACATCTTGTGCAATATATCCTTGTCATTGAGAGTTAGAAAAAGAATTCTTGCTTGCAACATACATCCAGTTTTAACATATGGCGGTGAATCCTGGACAATCGATAAGCAGGCCAAACAATTTATTGAGGCCTCATAGATGTGGTTTTACAGAAGAATGCTTAGAATACCTTGGACAGCCAAAAAGAGCAGCCAAGAGGTTTTGAAAGAGGCGGGAGCTTGAAGACAACTTATCACAGACATCAGAAGGAGACATCATTTTTTGGCCATGTTATGAGAAGAGGGAAAATAGAACATGTTGTGACTACTGGAAAGATCTGTGGAAGGAGGGATAGAGGAAGACAACAAGAGAAGATTCTTGACAGTCTTGTTGCATGGCATGGAGGTGTGTAGGCACACGAACTGATACGCGCTGCAGGAGATCGTGGATTATGGAGAGGCATGATCGCCCATGCCAGTAGGCAAGGCTCCTGATGATGATGATGATGTTGGTCTAACACATTTTGTGAAAGAATATTTCTAAGATCTTTCTTCAGCATGACACCAAAGGCCTAAGAATTAAGGCATCTGCCCTGTTTCTAGCTGTATTGACAATTACAGACAAAAGTATGGACTAAAAACATGTTTTCACAGACTCTTTTCTCCAAGCATATTCATGCCCTAACAGCCCATGCCGTTTGGCGTTGGTAGTCATGTCTACCCCAAGCACTTTAAATAATTTCTGACAGATGATCTTTCATGACATGTGTCAAACTGTCTAGAACCTTCTCTCTCGTCATCTTTTTCATCATTATGAAATACTCCAGTGAAAGTAGATGAATGAGTTCACGGTGGAGACGCACAGAAAAAGTATAAATTATGTGACAGCGTGATTCTAATGTAAGCCTGAGCCACCCACATGAGTGACTCATGTAGTCTGAGAACGCCCACATGAGCGTGAGTCTCGAGAACACCCACATGAGCATGATTCCCGAGAACGCCCACACGAGCGAGCCTCTCATGTTACATCAGCTGCCCACATGGGTTCGGCAAGGATATATTGGGGCTGCATTGTCAGTCAGAGTCCAAAGCAGAGAGAGAGAGAGAGAGAGAGAGAGAGAGAGAGAGAGAGAGAGAGAGACCAAGTCAGGGTCAGAGTCAGTATCTCTTGAGTGGGACAGAGTATCGTGCACCCGTCAGAGAGCAAGGTCTGAGTGAGAGACTAGGTCACGGTACGGGTTGAAGGTATAGTCCCGCTGGTGAAGTAAGGCCAAGGGGACTGGATGCTCCCATAGTGACTGAACTGTGTGATGGCGCAAGGAGATGTAGGATCACCATGGAAACAGAACAGTAGGGATGCTGACGAGAGAGCATAAGTCCTGTCGGTCATCAGAGTCCTTTGATAGGCTGAGGTGCTGTGAGTACATGCTGGAGAACGAAGTCCGTTCCAGTCAGCCGAAGTGTCTGCTGAAGTAATAACAAGGTCCAGTTGATAGGAGAGTTGTTCCTGTTCTTCTGTACAAGGAGTCCAGAGTTGTGGGACACTGTAGACCTTATGAGCTGTAGTGGTCAGGGAGAGGTCGTTACAAGTTGAGAGAGAGAGTGAGGACTATGAATGCCAATTAGGATCCGTGTCTATGTGTCTGAATTTGCTGTTTTGTCGGTGTAAGGGCCTGTGAATAACCTTGTGTGTTGTTGCAATAAACTTTGTGTATGGTGGAGCTGACAGCTTTGTGTCATAACTCAATGTGTCAAGTGAATATTTGTACCTGTGGACACCTGGTCATGTGCTGATTATTGTGTAACTCAGCACACAACACTCACCTTTACGCCGGGCTCTTCCACAAAAGCAAAGTCGCTCCACTTCCGGTAACCTTGCAATGCTCTTGTCTAAACTCTCACCTGCAACCATCTCATTTGCCTGAATTAAATAGAAAAACATGGTTACAGTGAGCAGAGGCAATGGCTTAGATGTCTGCCTCTTATTTCAAGACACCTGTTGTTTCTCTAATTTCTACAACTACCATTTCTTTAACTAAAGCACAACACCAGCGTGTCTCTAACTGAAGCACACTCGTTGTTTCTCTAGCTGAAGCACACCCGTTGTTTCTCTAACTGAAGCACACCTGCTATTTCTCTAACCGTAGCACACCTGCTGTTTCTCTAACAGAAGCACACCTGCTGTTTCTCTAATTTCTACACCTACCATTTCTTTAACTAAAGCACAACACCTCTGTTTCTCTAACTGAAGCACACCAGCTGTTTCTCTAACCGTAGCACACCCGTTGTTTCTCTAACTGAAGCACACCCGTTGTTTCTCTAACTGAAGCACACCTGCTGTTTCTCTAACAGTAGCACACCTGCTGTTTCTCTAACCGAAGCACACCTGCTGTTTCTCTAACTGAAGCACACCTGCTGTTTCTCTAACTGAAGCACACCTGCTGTTTCTCTAACTGAAGCACACCTGCTGTTTTTCTAAACGAAGCACACCTGCTGTTTCTCTAACTGAAGCACACCCATTATTTCTCTAACTGAAGCACACCCGTTGTTTCTCTAACTGAAGCACACCTGCTGTTTCTCTAACCGAAACACACCTGCTGTTTCTCTAACCGAAGCACACCTGCTGTTTTTCTAAATGAAGCACACCTGCTGTTTCTCTAACTCAAGCAAACCTGCTGTTTCTCTAACTGAAGCACATCTGCTGTTTCTCTAACTCATGCAAACCTGCTGTTTCTCTAACTGAAGCACACTTGCTGTTTCTCTAACTGAAGCACACCACTGTTTCTTTAACTGAAATACACCTGCTGTTTCCCAAACTGAATTACTTCTACTCCATTTCTCCACTTTAAGCACACCTAGTTTGTTACTCTAATTTAAGCACACCTAATTTATTTCATGGCAACTACAGTAGCATGGTGGATTGAACACTTAGCTGCCATCCCAATGGATAAGGTTTGAATTGCTACTTTCCTGTAGCCTGTGTGTTTTACAGATCTGACTTATTTGTATGCAGACTCTCCGTTCTTCACTTCACAGGCAGATGCCCTTTGACGATTAAGAAACCATCCCAATTTTTGTGTGTGTGTGTGTGTGCTTTTTAACATGCTTGTTATGGGAGGCCTTGGGTTTATTCTTCGTCCTCCCAGAACCCAAACAGCAAGTGTGGTTTTATTTGACACAACTGGATCTTCACTGGTACTACTGTTCTCCCTTTCAGCGTCAAGTTTTGAATAATGACCAACCGCTCCTTGACATGCGCGTTGAAAAAAAGAAGCTTTTAATTAAAGACTTGCTGAAACTGGATGTGTTGAGCTGAAAGATGCAGATTTGCAACCCAGCTGTAAACCACAACACAGCATGCCAACTGCCGTTTAAAACAAGAAACAAAGAAGAAAAAACTGTCCTGCTGAGATATTCCAAACAATTCATTTACATTTTCTGTATGGTTTTCAGGAGAGATCCAGTAAACGTACTCATTAGACAAATCAGTTTGTTTCTTCTCAACATTCATCTATAAAAAAAAACAATAATTTAACTGATTATTTCCCATCATGCGCTGGACAATGTGAGATCTAAATCATTTTACTTTTAAATCTTTTTCTCTGGATTTGGTTTTGTATGCTCAAATCAGATCGTGAGGTGGGCTGTCTCCATGAGTTTGCATGTCAGTTGTAGGTCCTCTGTGGTTTCACGTAGTTTGCTCAGCACACTTTGCTCTTGAGGCAAGGTTGATCTTCATAATTGAAAGTATAGTGGGCAGGCCTGCAGAATATGCTATGGTGTTTGTGGTCCCATCTGACGTGTACACTCGGGGGATCGCAGTCTTTATTTTATACACTTCTAAATGAAGCAGAAAGACGCAAAGCAGTGTTGTCAGCACACCTGCTTGCTGGCCAAGGGTTCATCAAAG
The DNA here is from genome assembly GCA_905116865.2 of Candidula unifasciata. Taxonomy (NCBI): domain Eukaryota; kingdom Metazoa; phylum Mollusca; class Gastropoda; order Stylommatophora; family Geomitridae; genus Candidula; species Candidula unifasciata. Next base: position 187,425 of record CAJHNH020000679.1, read on the forward strand.
CAGATATTTAAAAATGACAGCGGGTTGACCAAGCCTAAAACTGGTATTAAGAAATGTACTGGAAAGTGAAGCTGGCCAACATGATACTGACCACATTATGCTAAGCTAGTCCAGGTCAGCCCAGCCTCAAATGAGTACCGTGTAAAGTCCCAGGAAATAAAGGTGGTTGGCATAATGTTGACTACATCAGCCAATGAGTGTCGACTGGTCTATACAATATAGGTGAGCACTCTATGCCTAATGACATGACAAAGGACCCTTTACTAGTGTACTTTACCATCCTATGCTCAAATACGACAGTTAGATTTAAGATCCATGTGTGGGGGTCCAGGACCCCATTTGCAGGAGGGGGTATGGGGGCCTCACTGCCTCCTAAAGCTGCTGGCACTCTTCCATCTTTCTAGATGATAGTTTAATAATTTGCTGTGAGGAGGCGTGGGACTGAAGTTCATCCTCTCCATAGCACAAAGCTTAGGCAGCATTACACGGACCATATGTTGCCCATGCATTATGATCTCCCCCCCCCCCTGCCTGCCTTGTTTACTCCATAGGAAAAGTAACACCAATATGTTTGAAACAAAGCATGCTGCAGAAGCTGCCAAGTCAGGACAGCAGTGCTCTGTCTGCATGTTGGAGCTTCCTGCTAGTGTGTGGTCTGCCAAGCTATAACATGGCTTTCTGGTTGCATTTCTTCTTCCTAAGATAAGGCAAGTATTCTTCTCTAAAATAAGGCAAGTATCCTTCCCTAAGATAAGGCAATTATCCCTCCCTAAGATAAGGCAAGTATCCCTCCCTAAGATAAGGCAATTATCCCTCCCTAAGATAAGGCAATTATCCTTCCCTAAGATAAGGCAATTATCCCTCCCTAAGATAAGGCAATTATCCTTCCCTAAGATAAGGCAATTATCCCTCCCTAAGATAAGGCAATTATCCCTCCCTAAGATAAGGCAATTATCCCTCCCTAAGATAAGGCAAGTATCCCTCCCTAAGATAAGGCAATTATCCCTCCCTAAGATAAGGCAATTATCCCTCCCTAAGATAAGGCAATTATCCTTCCCTAAGATAAGGCAATTATCCTTCCCTAAGATAAGGCAATTATCCTTCCCTAAGATAAGGCAATTATCCTTCCCTAAGATAAGGCAATTATCCTTCCCTAAGATAAGGCAATTATCCTTCCCTAAGATAAGGCAATTATCCTTCCCTAAGATAAGGCAATTATCCTTCCCTAAGATAAGGCAATTATCCCTCCCTAAGATAAGGCAATTATCCTTCCCTAAGATAAGGCAATTATCCTTCCCTAAGATAAGGCAATTATCCTTCCCTAAGATAAGGCAATTATCCTTCCCTAAGATAAGGCAAGTATCCCTCCCTAAGATAAGGCAATTATCCCTCCCTAAGATAAGGCAAGTATCCCTCCCTAAGATAAGGCAATTATCCCTCCCTAAGATAAGGCAATTATCCTTCCCTAAGATAAGGCAATTATCCCTCCCTAAGATAAGGCAATTATCCTTCCCTAAGATAAGGCAATTATCCCTCCCTAAGATAAGGCAATTATCCCTCCCTAAGATAAGGCAATTATCCCTCCCTAAGATAAGGCAAGTATCCCTCCCTAAGATAAGGCAAGTATCCCTCCCTAAGATAAGGCAATTATCCCTCCCTAAGATAAGGCAATTATCCTTCCCTAAGATAATGCAAGTATCCCTCCCTAAGATAAGGCAAGTATCCCTCCCTAAGATAAGGCAATTATCCCTCCCTAAGATAAGGCAAGTATCCTTCCCTAAGATAAGGCAATTATCCCTCCCTAAGATAAGGCAAGTATCTTTCCCTAAAATAATGCAAGTATACTTCCCTAAGATAAAGCAAGTATCCTTCTCTAAGATAAGGCAAGTATCCTTCCCTAAGATAATGCAAGTATCCCTCCCTAAGATAAGGCAGGTATCCCTCCCTAAGATAAGGCAAATATCCCTCCCTAAGATAAGGCAAGTATCCTTCCCTAAGATAAGGCAAGTATCCTTCCCTAAGCCTTCCTCTGCCTGGTGCACCCTAACAAGCAGGTTGTTAAAAAGTAACTAATTAAAGGTGTTTTTCTTTCAAAACTGGAGTGCATCAGCCTGAAAGGCAAGAAACCAACAGTCTGCCTACAAATAAGCCAGATTTGTGAAAGGGATGTACAGGTGAAACTCAAGATCAGGAACACTAGTGAAGTCGAGAAGCGGATGAACAACCTTGAGTTTACAGCCTGTGAAGGCTAAGAAAAAGATATAAAAAAAAATTCACCAACCTCTGGCTCCTGTTTGATATCCATTGCTACGGAATAGGCACATTTAGAAATGTGACAGCCTGGTTTAATCAAACTGAATGACCACGGTGTTCTGAAACAATAAATAAGAAACAATTTTACAGACTAGGAGTGAAGAAGCAAAAGAAATGTCTGGGCAACCATTAGTATCAAAACTTATAAGTCAGAAAAGATGGCGCTATACTGGACACATTCTGAGAAGAAATGAGTAAACAATCACTAAACAGGCACTCAAATGGGCAAAAAATGGTTTAAGGAGGTAATGAAAAAAGAAAAGTTGAAACAAATATTGATGAGAGATGCCAAAAGTGCTAGACCGGATTCCATCAATGCTTTTAACGACCCCAGAACATCTTGAACTGGCCCTAACCCCAACCTATATACGTCCCACGAGAGAGTGCAGCCTAGGTCCCATGACTGCATGCAGCCCATCTACCACCCCTTGAAATATTAGACTGTCCTGTGACCTGTGAATTTTCCCTGTTTGGGGTAGGATATTAATAAAGCACCTGAACTTGTTGCACATGATAGAACGGAATGGAGGAATAGACTTAAATAATGGCACAATAGGACAAGTCACAATGAATGAATGCTACAGTAGACTGGTGGACCTAAAGTTAATGATCTCAAGTTCTGAAACAAAACAAACAATAGGTAGCAATGTTTATGGCTTGGCCTTGGCTCAGTCAAAGCTGGTGACCTCAGCATTCTGAAACAATACAAGAACTAGCAATAGGGTAACAATATTTGTCTCATTCCATCGAACACTGACCTCCTAATTATGAAACTGAAACAATACTTAGCAGCAACATACAGCCTGGTTCAATCAATGCTGACTTCAATGTGTGATCATACATGCAGTGTGTTGATTAGACCATTTGTCTAATGTGTGTTAATATGACCATCCATATGTGTATATGTGTATTAATTTGACCATCCATATGTGTAGTGTGACTGTGTGATGTTTATTATAATCTGATGTCTATGTGTTGTTGAAAAAATCCACATGATGTCACTGTTACACTACCACACTTGATAGTTTAAAGCAAAATATATCATGCTATTTTAGTATTTATTTGAAGAAAAAAAAAAGCCTTTATATGTAATCACCGCCCCCGTCCCCCTTTTCCCCCGTGGACTGACAACATTAGCTATTTATCTTAATTAGCCCCTAAGGGCCTTAAACTTTAGAGTTAGGGACAGGGTTCAGTGTCACATCCTCAGGTCAGGTTTCGCTACTTTCTCATGAGTTGAGGCATGAGAAACTGCGATGTTGTGCAAAATAAATATCGCCATTTTCCTCTCACCATCCATCAACATTAGATTCATAAGAGGAACTTAATTACACTGCACATTCAAAGCACAGTCACAGTGCACACCATGACAACTTTAACCATTCAGAATCAAAGAAGTACGTTCGGTCGCCATATTTTATCGCCTCCCTAAAACTAAAACACCGAGAAGTTTTAGTTTAAACTTACACACATTTTTTAAGTTTATTTTTATACTTAAAGTCGTTCAACTCACATCTTTTGCTGTTCCCCCCTGTGATGTAATCGACCGCGTACATATCCATCCTCGACTCAACACGTACCAATCCGTGTTTACTGTGTTAGTAGTGTTAGTGTTTCTCCTTAACACGACAGTCGCTGTTGGAACTTCAACTTTGTTGAACTTTTCCCCCAGTCCCTCCCAGTACAGTCAAATATATCCATTAGTTGACATCTTTCTCGAACTTGTTCCTTTAGTTTAAGAACACGTCTACAACCCTACACACAACATTCCTGCTTTTGAAGCGAGGAAAGTTAAGATAGACTTGTGAAAAGATGCCAGTTCAAAGCCACTGTACACCTCAGATCGTAAACGCCGGCGACCTGCCGTCACCATGTTGGAATTTGTCCAGTGTTGCCAGGTACTTGCTGATTGTCCCTTGTCCTTCTCCCCCGTGTTTGTCGCTCTTTTTCTTGTATATTCTTTAATGTTTCGTCTTCTAAACACTCCTCAACTGTTCTTGATGCTGACAACATATTTCCATAATTTTAAAACTTGTTATTCATTCATCATTAGTTATTCCGAAAGTCGCCCATAAGTGTACCAAAGTATGCCATGAAAGGTAAGCAGGAAATGTCCACAGAATCTTCAACATATGAACCTGAACATATGAACCGCTCTATCCTGTCTGAACTTCGGGTTGCCTTGCCATCGTCGAGGGTTCCCAATAAAATCTTACGGTTGAGCAGGTTTTCTTGGATTCTCATCCAACTAATGATACTTTACACTTTGTGTTAACGGGTGTTAATAGCCCAGTGAGTGATCCTATGGGGGTTCTCTTTCACCCACTCATGCAATCTTTAAAGCTTTTTATCTGAAGACAAAAAAATATGTAGCTGATCAGGGTTGTATTTTTAATGTATGACAGCCATGTGCAGTCATTTATTATACGCCTCTCTTCCCTCGGGTAAACTTCAGCTTCGCTATTCGTTTACAGACTAACAACAACACATTTTGAAATTATTCGCTTCTTTTTCAAACTTAACTGAAAACAAGAATAAACCAAATATGCAACACAAGAACAAATAAACAATTAATTATTATTTTGACAGCGAAAACATTTGGTAAACAGTTACTATACAAATAGTCAGAGACAGTAATCACTACAGTTTAACAGCCATATAAGAACAGTTATTAGAACAACACATCGAGAAGCAACAATCTCTCATCCTGAATTGTTATTGATTTCAAGAAGGCGCTTGACAGCTTACATAGGATTTCACTATCAGTAATTTTGGAATGCTACGACATACTAGCCAAAATAATACACATTATAAGAAATGTATACGATGAATCAGAGTATACAGTGCACACTGAAAATGGTCTTAATCAGTGTTTCCCAAACTTTTGTTAGTCGCAGGCGCCTTTTTTTAATTAAAAGTTTTCCACGGCTCCCTAACCTAAGTAAAAGTATGACTATTAGTATGTATGAAAAAAAAAAAAAAAAAACCTCGTGTATCTTCGAATATTTCGCGGCGCCCCTGTGAAGAAGTCGCGGCTCCATGGGCGCCACGGCGCACAGTTTTGGAATCACTGGTCTAAATGACTTGTTAGTAGTATCCATTGATTTGTAATGTAAAAATATTGAGGCAATACTGGCATTGATTGGGTACAGAATAGACATTTGGAAAATCTCGATTTTGCAGATGATATTGTTCTGTTTAAAAAAAAAAAAAAAAATAACAAAGACATGCAAAGAACAACAGACGATTTGTCGTCTACAGCATAAAAACAGGTCTACAAAAAAGTTATGAGAAAAAATATATAAAAAAACTATACCAACAACAGATCATCATGTAGATGTCATGTTAGAGAACAAACCCAATGAAACAAACAGACCATTTCACCTATTGGAGTAACAGTTTTGACTCTCAAAGAGATACAATGAAAGACATTATGATATGCAGTAGCAAAGCAACAATAGTCTTTGAAAGCCTTAACAAATTATGGAGCTCCAGATTATACATCTTTAAGACCAAACAAGGTATCCTCAATTCTAATGTTATTTCAATTCCAGCGAAAGTTGGAGAACTACCAAAGATATGGAACAACAGTTAAATGCATTTAAAAATAAATGTCTGAAAAAAAAAAATAAAAAAATAAAAACACGAACAGAAATTGTGACGAATTAAAAAAGATTGAGGAGAGAAATGCCTGGACAAATTACTTGTATTGACTGCATAAAGACTAAGAAGGTGGAGATATATTGGGCACACTCTGAGACGAAATGAGCAAAGAATTACAACGGAGGCGCTGAAATGAAAACAGACGGTCTGAGAAAAAGAGGACGTCCAAAGGAAACATTAGGAAGAACATTAATACGAGAGGCAAAACATGCTGAGCTGAACTCCATGTCAGAAATCGAGAGAGTTGCAGGCAATAGACAGGAGTGGAGGAGTCCAGAGTCCTATGTGACGTCTAACGGCATACACAATTTTATGTATGTATGTATATATATGTATATGTATACTATATATATATATATATATATATATAATATATAATATATATATATATATATATATATATATATATATATATATATATATATATATATATATATCATCAGGTGCCTTGCCGACTGGCGTGGGCGATCATGCCTCTCCATAATCTGCGATCTCCTGCAGCATGTATCAGTTCGTGTGCCGACATACCTCCATGCCATGCAACAAGACTGTCAAGCATCTTCTCCCGTTGTCTTCCTCTATCTCTCCTTCCACATATCTTTCCAGTGGTCACAACATGTTCTATTTTCCCTCTTCTCATAACATGGCCGAAAAATGATGACTGTCTCCTTCTGATGTCTGTGATAAGTTGTCTTCGGGCTCCCGCCTCTTTCAAAACCTCTTGGTTGCTCTTTTTGGCTGTTCAAGGTATTCTAAGCATTCTTCTGTAAAACCACATCTCCGAGGCCTCCAGAAATTGTTTGGCCTGCCTACCGATTGTCCAGGATTCACAGCCATATGTTAAAACTGGATGTATGTAGCAAGCATGAATTCTTTTTCTAACTCTCAATGACAAAGATATATTGCACAAGATGTTTTTCATTTTATAAAATGCAATTTTTGCCTGTCCCATTCTATTTCTTATCTCATATATATATATATTAGGGATGTACCGAATTTTGATTTTCACTATTCGGCCGAATACGAATAGCCGGACCAGAGGTTATTCGGCTGAATACAAATACGAATACGAATAGTGTATAGTGTATAAAATATATCTAAAAAACACACATTTATAATGTCAAATGTACGCTGAACTTTTTCTTCACATAAAGTAGCACAGAATAGTCATCTTCTTCTTTAGCATTCTGAGCCCTTGAGGTTTACTGCTGCAGATATCACTCGTCTCCATTCATCTCTCTGGCTGGCCTTATCTTCACAATTTGTGACACCAGTTGTTTGCAGGTCTGGCTGGAAATTATCTCTCGAACTTATTTTTGGTCTGCCTCGTGATCTACGCCTATTCCTCTCTCAGGTGTATACAGTTTTTACTTCTCTGTCATCTGACATTCTTTCAATATGCCCCAACCATTTGAGCGTGTTAGCTTTCATGATGCCAGTGATCAATGGTGGTTTAAACAGATTATGTGTAATGTTGTTGCTTCTGACTCTCCATTCCCCGCTGTTAGCATCTTTGATGGGTCCAAAGATTTGTCGTAGAACTGTTTTCGAAAACCTGTCATAAGGCCTCATCTCGGCTCTCCTGTCAACTTCGGCCGGTAGACAAACATTGACGGCCGGTTAGTCGGAGTTATGTCCCCTTGCTACAGTGCAATTACGGACTGGAGACGGCACGAATCAAAAAACACAGTGAGGTCGACATGCAGACCCCGCGCTGCCATTCAAATTAGCGACCGCGTTCAATTACCACTTCTTCCGATGCATTACGGGGTGGACTAGAAGGAACGAAACAAGTGACATAGTTACTGTGTGTCGGCGATAGACAGCGTACAGTGCCCTAGAGTTAGGGTTAGGGTTAGGGGTAGGGGTAGGTTTAGGGTTAGGGTTTGGGTTAGGGTTTGGTTTAGGGTTAGGGTTTGGGTTGCTACTATGAGTTTGTGCGAAGACGAGATGCGGCGACACTAACCTTAACCCTAACCCACACCCTAAACCTAACCCTACCGTTAAACCAAACCCTAACCCTTACCCTAACCCTAAACCTAACCAGACCCCTAACCCTAAACCAAACCCTAACCCTACCCCTAACCATAACCCAAACCGTAACCGTATGCTGTCTATCGGCAACACACAGTAATTATGTCATTTGTTTCGTTCCCTCCTGTCCAGTCCGTAATTGCACTGTAGCAAGGGGACATAACTCCGACTAACCGGCCGTCGATGTTTGTCTACCGGCCGTAGTTGAAAATAGAGCCCTCATCTCTTTTATTTCTGCTTAAAGTTTCAGAGCCAAATAAAACGGTTGGCCTTTTAAACGTTTTATATATTTTGATCTTGGTGTTGCGAGACAGACACTTTGACTTTAGCAGATGTTGAAGGGCATAATACACTTTATTTTTAGATTGTATTTTAGATTGTATTTCTTATCTCAGGATGTTGGAGCAGTTGAAGTTTGCACCAAGTAGTTATATGTTTTCGTTCGTTTGATTTTCATATAATCGACTTGTATGTGGCCGGAGTTTATATTCTTTCCATGTCTAGTTAGTATTCGTACAGAATAGTAAACATTTAAAAACATTTTATGTTCTGCATCCTTCAGTCAGTCTGTGGTAACTAATAACTAGGATTGAAAGAATCCTAAGTATTATAACAAGTAACTAAATTTGAAAATTGTCACTGAAAGCTTAGTTAATGCAGGAAAGCTGCATTAGCTTTCAACAAAACCAATCGTTCCATGTTGTCAGCATTAAGCTGTATATGCAGACGCGGGTGAAAGGTAACTACTATTCGTATTTGGCCCGACCACAACTATTCGGCCTAATACCGAATAGTCAATAGGTCTACTATTCGGCCCTGAAGCGAATACGAAGCGAATATTCGTTACAGCCCTATTGGAAACTAAAGGTGACTGGAGCGGTGATCACATCACCCACCAAGTGCCGATTGGTCTATAAAATATAGGTCTAGCCCTATATGTCCTATACGCCTAAAGGCCTGGAAAAGGGTCCTTTACTTTTTTTAAACTATATTTACAGTACGCCTGAAATCGTGGAAAAGGATCCTTTACTTATGTTGCATTAAATATTATGTGAGGCCATCCGCTGCTGCTTTCATCTTAAGACCAGTTAACAGCCAATAAATGCTGTTTATGTTAGTCGCTGATGTCCAGACAAGCATGAGTATCTACACTGTGGTAGGCATTTATCCCCACCAAAAGCCGGTCTAAATGGACGCTAGGCACGGTCACTGTTCTGAGTCGATGAAAATTTGTTGCTTATGCCCGACGGTGGCCGTTGCATTTTTGCTTCATTTGTAGACTGAAACGATATAGTTTTGTCGCCCAGCTTCTTAGTTGAGTGCATGGCGTGATACTTTGAGCTGCGGATTTCATTTAGAATGTTTTTTAACTGTGACCAATGTGGTGGTGTGAATTGTAGATTCAGAAAATGGCACGACACCTGTTATCGCAATATTGGTGGTGCCATTATGTTATTAATATTGATCGCGTGTGCTGATCTGTTGGTGACTTCTGCTACCATCGATGATGAACTGCATTTCGGACTGTTTGTGTTAGCACTTCGGATGGCTACCATATGCTTTTAAATCGTGTGCATGCTAGTGCATATGCTAAGACAGCAGTCTGTCAATCTTTCCACAAAGAACTGTGATAAACATTCTGTGTGTTTTAGTTGGCACAGGAGCGAAGCAACTATAATGTGACCCGTTTGCTATGAAGCTGAAACTAAGATTACAAAGATTACCAAGATGTACGGGTGAAAGTTCATGGTTAAAGGAGATTTCCGCTTCAACGGGCATTCAGTCGTTCCGTAATAATAAAGGAGTTTTCTTCGACATCTCCAGTCTCCGTAATCGTTTATATTTATATTTATTCAATTGATCAGCATCATCGCACTCGGTTGTAAAAACCATACGCGCTTCGTTCTTCTTCTAACTCAAGCCTGTGTCTGAGGTTTCTCAGCGCAGTGCACGAACTCTGATGCGCCGGCGAGGATCCTGAAATACTTTGGGAAGTTTTTTAACTCCTAATTTTGCATAGGCAGCGACGTTAGGCTACTCTTTTGATTTCCAACAGCCGAGAGATTTTTTTTTACGTGCGCAACAATACACAATGGCGTCCCAGAGACCAAAGGAAATTACTAGAAGTCAACGTGAAAAAATCCCAACCTTCACTGGGGTTTTAACCCAAGACATCTAGCACTCAAGGCGGACACCATGCCTCGAGACCACCCAGCCTCTCCCAAAATCACATCACATGTTAATGTATGCATAGTTTGTTCAGCATGTCTTCTTTAGCGATCTCTGGTCATGCGCATAATCCACTGTGGGTCATAAACTGGGATGTCTTTTCAAGGTCTCTTAGGTTTCCCCAAAGCTTAGTTGTCAGTTCTACTGGGTGTTGCCATATGTCGCTCCGCAGCTCCGCCAGGAGAGGACAGTCTTGCAGGACATGTTCTGGAGTCTGTTCAGCACGAAGGCACCGGCAGAGAGCTGTTTGGCTCATACCTAATTTATGTGAGTGTTTATTGAGTCTGCAGTGTCCAGTGCGTAAGCGAAAAACTGTGACTTGGTCTGTTCTGTTCAAGTGTTTCAGAAAATCTTTTTCGTAGTTATAACCAGTGTTGGTTTTCCAATCTGTTTCTGATTTTCTCTTAATGAGAGTTTTGACTTCTGGAAAAGATAGTGGCTGGTAGGTCTGTGGTTTGTTACTGCCTTCCTTGGCTAAAGCAATTGCGCTTTCGTTGCCTTTGATGCCACAGTGTGACGGAATCCACTGCAAGTGAAGTTCAGCATGTAAATACGTCAATTTTTAAAAGATGTTTTAAGTAGGTTTATCATTCAACCATAATTATTCAACCATGCCGCCCCCATGTGGGATGCAACTTTTCGTTATTTATAGCCACACCCTGGCTTTTGCCGGGGGCCCTAAAATATAGCCGGACCATAGACATGGCCTAACGGCTGAACGCGGTTTCTGGGACCTCTCAACGGACGATCCTCATCCGCAAGGTAGCACCTTGTGTCACCGGGTTTTTCTCGCTTTGTGTGATGTGCTGGTGAGGTACAACCTATATACATACATACATTTAACCATAAGTGCAGGCAAGGACAAAATCGGTGTACTTTGCTCGTGCTTCCTACATTTAGATATAGCCCTACTTGTGTGAATTCTAACGTACCGCGATCAAAACACACTGATGGCTGCGTGGATGGCTATCCTCAGAATAACGGGCACATATTATGGCGGCCAAAAACACACCCTAACAGGGTCTCAGTCACATGTAAATTGCGCACTTCCGGCGACTTAAATTGCGCACTTCCAGCGACTACCGTCACCGCCGAGAGTATCTCACGGGCAGCGGGGAGCGGGGCTAAACTAGATGGCTGGGACTCTTCTGCGTAGCGGCTTGGGAGATACCTTCGGCGGTGGCAGCAGAAGTTCGCAATTTACATGTGGCTGAGGCCCTGTTAGGGTGTGTTTTTGGCCGCCATAATATGTGTGTCTATCTGGCCGGCTAAGTCGTGTCCTCTCATTGTGCAGGTTTGGATCTGTCATCTCCTTCTGTGTTTTTGAGTCTTCAGCCCCACTGAACTGGGGCGAGAAGTCCTGACTATAAGAAGGCTGGTGAACAAACCTCGAACTGAAGCGAGCAGTACTCACTACACAAGGACTGGTGAACGAACATCGAACTGGAGCGAGCAGTGCTCACTACAAAAAGACTGGCCAACCAACATCGAACTTGGAAGAGCAGTTGCTCAGTACAAAAAGGCTGGTGAACAAACATCGAATTGGGGCCAGCAGTGCTCACTACAAGAAGGTTGGTGAACGAACATCAAACTTGGGCGAGTAGTACTTAGTATAAGAAGACATGTGAACGAACATCAAACTGGGCGAGTAGTGCTCACTGTTAAAAGACATGGGAACGAACATCAAACTTGGGCGAGTAGTGCTCACTATAAGGAGACCGGTGAACGAATATCGAACTTGGGCGAGCAGTGCTCACTACAGGAAGACTGGTAAACCAGCAATAACTAGGGCGAGCAGTGCTCAGTACACGAGGATTAGTAAACGAACATCGAACTAGAGCGAGCAGTACTCACTACAAAAAGACTGGTGAACGAACATCCCACTGGGGCAAGCCGTGCTCACTACAAGAAGGCTGGTGAACGAACATCGAACTGGAGCGAGCAGTGCTTACTACAAGAAGACTGGCGAACCAGCAATGAACTGGGGCGAGCAATGCTCACCACAAGAAGACTGGTGAACCAACATCGAACTGTTACCAGCAGTGCTCACTAAGAAAAATACTGGTGAACTAAATCGAACTTAGGTTAGTGAACGAACATTTAACTGGGGCGAGCTGTGCTCATTATAAGAAGACTAGTGAACGAACATTAATCTGGAGAGAGCAGGGCTCACCACAAGAAGGCAACCTACCAGAAAAAAACACCCTCTTGTACAATGCATTGGGAAAAAAGCGAATAAACGATCATTACATCTTCCCACTCCCCACCCTACCCCAACACCTAGCTGAGGTAAATGGTCGAAGATAAAGAAGAAGAATAAGAAGAAGAAGAAGAGGAAGAAGAAGAAGAAGAAGAAGAAGAAGAAGAAGAAGGAGGAGGAGGAGGAGGAGGAGGAGAAGAAGAAGAAGAAGAAGAAGAAGAAAAAGAAGAAGAAGAAGAAGAAGGAGGAGGAGGAGGAGGAGGAGAAGAAGAAGAAGAAGAAGAAGAAGAAGGAGGAGGAGGAGAAGAAGAAGAAGAAGAAGAAGAAGAAGAAGAAGAAGAAGAAGAAGAAGAAGAAGAAGAAGAAAAAGAAGGAGAAGAAGAAGAAGAAGAAGAAGAAGAAGAAGAAGAAGAAGAAGAAGAAGAAGAAGAAGAAGAAGAAGAAGAAGAAGAAGAAGAAGAAGAAAATTGTTACTACGGAAAGTATCTTATTTAATATACATGTTGTCCTTGAGAGCATGCATCTTCCCTGTGGCTACATACGGATGTCAGTCGTGGACTATCTCGCAGTCCTTAGGAAAAAGAATAGGGGTTTTTGAGCTGAAATTCTATAGAAAGAATCTTCAGAATATCTTGGACAAAGAAGATGAGAAATATTTACATCTTAAAAGATCTGAACATCAAGGAAGATTGGCTAATAAACAGCATCCTGTCTCGGAAGCTGAAATATTTTGGTCATATCAAGCGCCACGACGGATTGGAAAAAAATTATAGCAGAAGGCATGATACCAGGAAGGAGGGGCAGGGGCCGACCGACACGAAAATGGGCACAGGATATAAGTGACTCCTTGAGTGTGAAAGTGCATGAGGCGGGAGAATTGGCGAGAGACCTAGGTGATGATGTTGTTGTCCGTGTAGAAGTTTCATCTCAATCTATCTTTCAGCGCATTGTCGAAGTATGAAAATATTATTACACAACTAAATTTTAACGCATTCTTTTAATTATAAGGCTGAATCTGATTGGTTGAAATATAATTTCTTTGTTTTTTTGAAAATTGAGCAATTGTTGCTTGATTTTCATCTGTTACGGTTACAATGCGAAATGTACGAACAGTTGATCAGACTCTCTCTCTCTCTCTCTCTCCCCTCTCTCTCTCTCTTTTTATCTCTCTCCTTTCTCGCTCTCCTTTATCTCTCTCTGTCTCTCTCTCCTTTCTCTCGCTCACTCTCTTTCTTTCTCTCTCTCCTTTCTCTCTTTCTCTTTCTTCCCCCCCTCTCTCTCTCACTACTGCTGCTGTTTGTTTCGTTTTCATTCAATGCTTCCCAGCTGCGCTCATTTTGGGAAACACTGGTTTTAATGTTCCCCTATTTATTCTAACTACTCTTCTACGATCCCTATATACACGTTACACACTCCAGTTGAGTGTTTGCTTCTCCGTATCGAGCTATTACTTCCCATGAAACTTGCTTATTGACTCTGTGGAATGCTTTTTCCCTGGACTAGGAATGCCACAGAGACACAGAAGTTCTTATGGATTTGTTATTCTTTTAAAATAACTTTTTGAGTATATGTACAGCCAACTGTAGTTTCATCAGTGGCCGCAGACTTGTTTATATTATCTTGTGCGTATTGCCAGTCAATGAGAACAGCTTGTTGTAACCATGTTGATATGGTGTAGCTGGGAGCCACTAGGGTGCAGTGGGAAGCCACTATGTTGTAGCGGGGAACCACTAGGGTGTACCAGGGAGCCACTAGCTTGTAGCAGGAAGCCACTAGGGTGTAGCCGGGTGGCACTAGCTTGTAGCAGGAAGCCACTAGGGTGTAGCGGCTAGACGCTGGCCTTGCGAATCGGAAGGTCGTGGGTTTGGGTCCTGATGGAGTCAGCTTTTTTCTTCAAAAAATTGACCTTGGCTCCCATTTCGACCCAACCTTGAGCTATTTAGATTGCCTCCCTAAAAATCTACACACAAGGTAGCTGAACAGGTATAGTCCTGGAAACTAGGGCTGTACCGAATAGTGATTTTCACTATTCGGCCGAATACGAATAGCGGGACTAACTATTCGGCCGAATACAAATACGAATAGTGTATAGTGTATAAAATATATCTAAAAAAAACACACAATAATAATGTCAAATGTACGCTGAACTTTCACGTCACATAAAGTAACACAGAATAGTCATCTTCTTCTTTATCATTCTCAGCCCTCGAGGTTTACTGCTGCAGATATCACTCGTCTCCATTCATCCCTCTGGCTGGCCTTATCTTCACAATTCGTGACACCAGTTGTTTGCAGGTCTGGCTGGACATTATCTCTCGATCTTCTTGTTTGTCTGCCTCGTGGTCTACGCCCATTCCTCTCTCAGGTGTATACAGTTTTTACTTCTCTGTCTTCTGACATTCTTTCAATATGACCCAACCATTTTAGTCTGTTAGCTCTCATGATGCCAGTGATCAATGCGGATTTAAACAGATTATGTGTAATGTTGTTGCTTCTGACTCTCCATTCCACGCTGTTAGCATCTTTGATGGGTCCAAAGATTTGTCGTAGAACTGTTTTCGAAAACCTGTAATAAAGCCTCATCTCTTTTATTTCTGCTTCAAGTTTCAGAGCCAAATAAAACGTCTGGTCTTTTCAACGTTTTATATATTTTGATCTTGGTGTTGCGAGACAGACACTTTGACTTTAGCAGATGTTGAAGGGCATAGTACACTTTATTTCTAGATTGTATCCTAGATTATATTTCTTTTCTAAGCATGATGGAGCAGTTGAAGTTTGCACCAAGTACTTATATGTTTCCGTTTGTTTGATTTTCAAATTATGAACTTGTATGTGGCCGGAATTTCTTTCCCCCTGTCTAGTTAGCATTCGTACCGAAAAGTGAACATTTAAAAACATTTGTTGTTGCATCTTTCAGTCAGTCTGTGGTAACTAATAACTAGGAATGAAAATATTCTAAGTACTATAACAAGTAACTAAACTTGTAAATTGTCACTGACAGCTTTGTTAATGCAGGAAAGCTGCGTTAGCTTTCAACAAAATCAATCGCTCCACGTTGTCAGCATTGTTTTGTTTTTTGTTTTTAATATCCAGAAGCCATGAGTTGTTAACTCTTAGGCTTGGTATCATGGATATCGCAACCTTTCGGCCTTGATTCCATTGTAAATACCGTAAATCTGGGAGAAATCTGGCTGTTCTGCCTACTCCCGGGAGTGAACCTGGACCACAAGGAGTTCGTCACCCGGTCACCGCGCAATCCGGTTTAGCCAACTACGCTAGAGAGCTGGGCGTTGTCAGCATTACGGCCATGTGTGCAAAATGGAGGTAAGGTAACCAATGTTCGTATTCGGCCTGACCGCAAGTATTCGGTCTAATATCGAACAGTTATTAGGTCCACTATTCGTCCCCGAAGCGAATACGAAGCGAATATTCGGTACAGCTCTAATATATAGTTAAGTAAAAGTAAAGGACCCTTTTCTACGCCTTTAGGCGTGTAGTGCATATATGGCTAGATCTATATTTTATAGACCAAACGGCAGAAGGTGGGTGATGTGGTCACCATCGCGCCGGCCGCCTTCACTTCACGGGACTGCACTCGGTATCCACTCAAGGCTGGGTGACCTGGGAGCCAAGGTCATTTTTGAAAAAAAAGTCCAACTCCGCCAGGAAGCGAATCCATGACCTTCCGATCCGCGGCGAGCGTCTAGCCGCTTCGCCACAGCGACTCCTATATACATGTATATATAAAAGATCCCTTTTCACGCCTTAGGTGCATGGGGTATATGGAAGAGCGTCCCATATTTTTACAGATCCATCGGCACTGGATGGGTAATGTGGTCAGCGTTAGGCCGGCCGTCTTTTCTTCCCCAGGACAGCCATCCTGGTACCCATTTTAGGCTGCGTCGACCAGCGACGCCCAATAACATGATAAAAATCCACGCAGCCAGCAGTGGGTTCGATCTCGGTACGGTTGATTACGAGTCGGACTCGCAACGCCTAGGCCACAAAGGTCGCATATATATATATAAAATCTCGCGCAAGCACACATATAATAAAAGGCATGTAATTCCTGACTAATTGATTTATTGAGTCATTATTACATTCCGTGACACACGACGAGGACGTGTGGCAGGTGTCTTGCATGACGATTTGTAAAACCAGCACAGAGCCCGCTGGTGCCCGAGGTGAAGTACGTATCTTCATTTAAACAAATTTTATTAATACAATGCCTAACATAAAGAATTTACAATCAATTCAACACCAAATTCAAAGAATGCACAATCAATACAACACAAGACATCAAGAATATACAATCAATTTAACACCAGACATCAAGAATGTACAATCAATTTAACATCAAACTTCAAGAACGCACAATCAATACAACACCAGGCAGCAAGAGTATACAATCAACACCAAACAGCAAAAATGTACAATCAATTTAACACCAAACTTCAAGAATGCACTATCAGTACATTACCAAACAGCAAGAAAATACTAACAATACAACACCACACAGCAGGTTATTACAATTAATACTGCACCAAAAATATAAAAAATAAATGTACAATCAATTTAACAGCAAACTTCAAGGATGCACAATCAATGAAACATCAAACAGCTAGAATGTACAATTAGTACAAAACCAAACTGATGAATAATTACTCACTTTGAAATAGCAAGAATGAATGATCACTAAAACACCAAACGGCAAATTTGGACAATCAATGTAACACCAAACAGCAAGAATGGATAATCAATGCAGCACTTAACAGCAAAAATAGATAATCAATAAAGCACTAGAAAGCAAGAATGTACAATAAATATTACACCAAACAGCTAGAATATACAATCAATGCAACAACAAAAAGAAAGTATGTACAATACTACTGCACCAAACATCAAGAGTTTACAATCACCACTACACCCCCCTGTGTGGGTTCCGGGGTCCTGTTATAGGGAAAACAAAAACAGACCCACTGCCTACCTAAAAGCATGTCGTAACTGTCGACTAATTGGGAGCTTCCTTCGGAGTGCATATGCCCAAGAGGCATGAAACCAACAGTCTGCACACAAATGTGTCAGATCTTTTTAACGGATGCAAACGCAACACTCAGATTCTGGAGTAGGACTGCAGTCCAGAAGTCGACTGACAACCAAAACTTTCCAACAGAGTTTACATCTGATAAACGCAAAAAAAGAGAAAAAGAGTACTACACCAAAAAGAAAGAATGTACAGTCAAAACTACACCAACAGCAAATATATACAATCAATACAACACCAAACAGGAAGTATATACAATAAATATACCATCAGGCAGCAAGAATACGCAATCAATTTAAAAATTTATTAACACAGGTATATTACTTGCAACTTGGTCACACAAACATCGTTTTGAAATGAGAATAGTCTTGAGGTGAAGTCACGTAATTCGTTTGTCGCTAAAAACAACAACAACAACAAACACACACACACTTACATAGAGGCACACACAAACACAAAGGCACAAAAACACACACACAGACACACACAGAGATACACACACACAGAGGTACACACTTACAGAGGCACCCACACAGAGGTACACACACACAGAGGCACATACACTGAGGAATACATACACACAGATGCACACACATACAGTCACACATACACACAGATGCACACATACACAGAGGCACACACACAAAGATGCACACACACATGCACACACACAGAGGCACACACACACACACACGGAGGCACACATACACAGAGGCCCATGCACAGAGGCACACACACACATACAGAGGCGCACACACACAGATGCACACACACATACAGAGGCACATACACAGACGCATACACAAAGATGCACATAAACACACACACAGACATACATACACACAGATGCACACACACACGCACAGAGGCACACACACAGAGGCACACACACAGTCACACACAGAGAGGCACACACACACAGAGGCAGACACACACAGAGACACACATTCACACAGATTCATACACACACACAGAGGCACCCACACACACAGAGGCACATAAACAGAGGCAAACACTGTCACACACACAGAGGCACACATACAGGTGCACACGCACAGAGGCACACACACACAGAGGCACACACACAGAGGCACACAAACACACAGAGGCACACAAACACACAGAGGCACACAAACACACAGAGGCACACACAAACATAGGCACAAAAAACACACAAGCACACAGCCATACAGATGCACACACACAAAGGCAGACACACACAGACACACACACATACAGAGGCACACACACATACAGAGGCACACACACACAGAGGCACACATACACACAGATGCACACACACACAGAGGCACACACACATACAGAGGCACACACACACAGAGGCTCACACACACACAGAGGCACACACACAAAGGCACACACACAGAGGCACATACACACAGAGGCAGACACACACAGAGACAAACATACACACAGAGGCACACACACAGAGGCACACACACACACACACACAGAGGCACACACACAAAGAGGCACATACACAGAGGCACACACACAGAGGCATACACACAGAGGCAGACACACACAGAGACACACATACACACAGATGCACACACACAGAGGCACACACACATACAGAGGCACACACACAGAGGCACACACAGAGGCACACACACAGAGAGGCACACACAGATACACACACACACAGAGGCACACACACAGACACACAGAGGCACACACAAACCCACAGAGGCACACACAGAGACACACACACACAGACACACACACAGGTAACAAGGAAAAAAGTAAAAAAAAAAGGCGCCTATCTGAAGATAGATGTGTATGGAAAAAATTATACTTACCTTTTTAATGTAGGATATTTTCTTTGACTATGTGTAATTTACTACGTATTTGTATCTTCTAAAATAAATATAAAGAAATAAGACCCAGACGCATACACAATAGGACAGGACAAGGAACAAACATTACAATTAGAATTTGTATAAAACCAACGAAGGTTAAATATTGTAGTGGCCCTAAAAAGGACCTTTAGAAAAAAAAGTAAAAAAGTTAGGTTGCTATGCTATAGCATACTGCGCTCTCTTCATTTGCCAGCACATCGTCTCCCTCTCCTTCTGCTCCTCCTTCTCCTTCCTCCCCTCCTCCTCCTCCTTCTCCTCCTCCTCCCCCTCCTTCCTTTTTTTCCCGCATTTCCTACTGCGTCGTCTCCTCCTCCTCCTCCTACTTCGCCTCCTCCTACTTCTCCTCCTCCCTCTTCGTCTACTCCTTCTTCTCCTAGATCGACGACGACCTGATCGACGCCTTCTGCGTTTCCTTGTACGAAGGACCACGTCGTCGTCGTCTAGATTTTTCCGACGATTTCTCTTGCTTCCAATATTGTCATCGTCATTGCAAGGGAAGTACCGACTAGTACCGTGTCGTTTAATCTTCCCTTCTCTGAGACCTTTTTTCAGAACTTTCTTTATCTGAGAACTGATCTCAAGCGACGAAACATGGTTTGGAAGCTTATTGGCAAAGTATCTTCTCAGGTGCATCAAAGTTGTACCCTTTGATTCACGCAGAGAAACGAGAGCTTCGAGAAGCGAATCCACTGTAATACGGGTTGCATTCTCAATTGTCTGCTGATCGGAGCCTGATTCAGACGCCATAGCAACGGGTAAGTCACGCGGACTCGAGCATGTAAGTCTGATGTTATACTACTTATCTTCCGGTCCGGCCCTCCGAGATAGCTCAGTCACTTCGGTTGTTGTCCGGTTGTTTTCGCTTCGTTTTAGCACGGAAATCACTCCTGTTTGTGATAGACTGCTTGGAGATTGTCATATTACATAATCAGACTACATGTTACTACAGAGGAAGTCTTACCAAGCTAGCAATCGGATGACGGCATAGTTGATCTCATATGGAATCATACACAAAGACAGCATACAGAGAACACTGCGAATGTAAGAGTAAGATCAAGAAAACAGCTGAGATCCTTCTCGTACATGCCAAAGACATATCACACGATGGAACAAACCACATAACTGACTTCAACAGAGCAACACAAAAGCAGATACATAACGAAAATAAAACAGAGGACAAAAACCAATGGCAGAGATCGGGTTCCGATTCCTTCTCAGAGAAAAAAAAAATTAAAAGTGCTGCTAGCT
This sequence comes from Candidula unifasciata, assembly GCA_905116865.2. NCBI lineage: Eukaryota > Metazoa > Mollusca > Gastropoda > Stylommatophora > Geomitridae > Candidula > Candidula unifasciata. The sequence continues at coordinate 208,039 of CAJHNH020000679.1, forward strand.
AGCCGAAACTGCTAACAGTCTCTAAAGTTTTAGTATTTGCGCCGTCTCTGGCCTTGGTGCTTCCTTCCTTGAAGTCAGACCGCTTGTTCTCTGCCCAGTTGTCAGCTGTGTACTTCTGGCCTTTTCCTTCCAGGTGTTTCCTGCCTGGTTTCATCTCTCTATGATTTGGCCTGATGTATTTCGTAGGAGAGCGAGCTCAAATACATAACGTCCTTTGGACCACCATTTATAGCTGAACAATTCTGAGTATTCTACTTTGCAAACAAGTACTGAAAACAGCTTTTGTGTGTTTTGGATAAATCCGAAATGTGAAAGAATTTCGCCTGTGACCATAGTGGTCTTATAGTGGTTTTCCTGCAATAAGAAAGTGTTAGTAATGTCTTGAATATGTGTGTGAATTGTTAGGTGGAGCCTCACAGTTATTCTTTTCGTCATTTGTTATTGAGTGCTCCGGTTGTGTCGGTTTGGGTTGGTAGCTAGGCTCCGGTGTACGTAAGTACCATTCCCGGAACACACAGATCGCGCGCAGAGATCATATTATCCTTCAACATGAAGAGCACCAAACTAACCAATCAGCACTGAGATGACAGCCTAGATGAAAAACCTAACTCGACATACAAGAAAGCTACAAAAAACACTTAGAAACGCGCAATGAAATAACAGCATGAATATGAACCAAAATTAAAACAAATGTTATTTAGGAGAGGTTACCTCCCCAGGTAGCTGTTGAACTTGGTCAGTTCAAATTTATAATGATGATGATATTCTAGACAATATATATAAATCTTCGAGGAAACCCCCCTCCCCTCTCCCCTCCCCTCCCTTCCCCCTTCCGTCTTCCACACGGGCTAAAAACTGAGCGCCAAAAGTTCTCACAACACGTGAGAGTATATCAATATATACAGGGCTATTTTTTTTAAAAACATGCTAAGGGTTCATTGTTCAGTTTTGAGAGCATCTTCATCTCACATCGGGCAGGACCATAAGAGCTCCGATCTCCTCCTGAGTATGCCTCCAAGTATTTTTGGGCTAACAACTCCCATTCTGTTTTAGATGATGTAACGACGGGTGGCTCCCGCATGGTTTTCCTGTCTCGCCGCTCCAGTTGGTACACCCAGGGTATGCAGTCCATTCAGTGAAAAAATCATTTTCCTCGAAACTGAAAACCTCACAGCGTTTAGTCTCTCGTATGGAATCGATGATGTCTCTCCTGTCCATAGATGGCCCATTCCTGATAGTCACATTGCGAGCCAGGGCTTCTTCTTCTTCTTCTTCTTCTTCTTCTTCCTCTTCTTCTTCTTCTTCTTCTTCTTCTTCTTCTTCTTCTTCTTCTTCTTCTTCTTCTTCTTCTTCTTCTTCTTCTTCTTCTTCTTCTTCTTCTTCTTCTTCTTCTTCTTCTTCTTCTTCTTCTTCTTCTTCTTCTTCTTCTTCTTCTTCTTCTTCTTCTTCTTCTTCTTCTTCTTCTTCGCGTTCACCGGCTGTAAACTCCTGCGGAAAGTTCTAGTTGTTTGTCCACTTCTGCACTGCTGTTTCAGAACCTGAGTGTTGCGTGTGCATCCGTTTGACAGATCTGCTCTTTCGTTTGCAAACTGCTACTTCCTTGCCTCTGAAGCAGAAACACTACGACGTCGAAGAAAGCTACCAGTTAGTCTACTCTTACGACATGCTTTTGGGTAGGCAGTGGGTCTATTCTTGTTTTCCCAATAATAGAGCTCTGGAACACACACGGGTTTTTTTTTTTTTTTAATTATTAGTGAGAATCTTTTGCATATTGTTGAGGGTCACCTATAATAATCAGGACCGAACCCTGCTATGATACAGAGATGCAGCCGCATCAGGCAGGCGGCACCGTATAAGGCGTTGTCGGGAAAGGTTGGAGCGGCATAATCAACGAAATCACAATACAGTTTGAACTTTTGATCTGACAGCGCCAAGCTTTTAGGGTCGACATTTCAAAGACTTGCATCATTCTCTTTAGAAATATTTTTTTAAAAAAGAATCTAGTTCTTGTGTAATTTATGCCGTCAATTTCCAGCAGTCCGTGTTGTTTAACACTATTCCTTTAATGTTGCTCTTTTATAATCTGAGTTTTACCTTCCAACTCGTCCCTTTGACTTCTTTATATTGTTAAGTATGGCAAATTATTGGTTTGCTTTGTTTATTCTTGGTGTTAATTCTTCTCAGAATTTCTCAAGAAAGTTGGCTGATATTTATCAAAGGTCATATTATTAATAATTCTTATTAGTTAGTTAGTTAGTTATTCCTCTTGTGCCAAAGATGGCGCATAGGGCAGAGGTCATAGCTTTCCACGTCTGTCGGTTCGTTGCCACTTGATGTAGGTCTTGAGTGCGACTGAGACCTATGGTTGAGCTCTCCCTTGTGATGGTTCTACGGAGAGTTTCTTTTGGTCTTCCCTGTTTTCTTTTACCCTCTGGTGACCATATGAAGGCTTGGTGGGGAAGTCTCTGTATGTCCATTCTGAGTACGTGACCGATGTAATTCCAGCGACGCATTCTAATAAAATCAGACACATATTTTTGTTTTGTTTCCTGTCTTATAGATGTATTGGACCTAAAGTCCGACCAGTGAACATTCAATAGCTTTCGGAGGCATCTATTCTCGAAAGCGACTAGTTTCTTATCGATTGATACTGATGATTTCCAACTCTCACAACCATAAGTTAGCACTGGGATCACACAGGAATTGAAGACCTTATAATAATAATTCTTATACCCTGTTCTAAACTGCGAATAAATGCTAATCTCCGTTTTTCCAAGCAATGAGGGTAGGCAATGTAGAGTACCCTACATTGAGAGTGAGGAACTTGAGACAGTTGACCATTTTACCTATATGGGATCCACAGCAAATAACAAACTATCGTTGGACCAAGAAATCAACATCAGGAAAGGTAAGGTAGCAACAAAAATGAACAGATTAACAAAAAAACAAAAAAAAAAAAAAAAGTATGGGAGAACAGAAAGCTCACGATTAAAACAAAAACTCTTGCATATCAGGGTTGTGTTCTTAGGACTCTGCTGTATGGCAGTGCAACTTGGCCAAATAGTTATTCGCACCAGGAGAAACGGCCAAAAAGGCTTTCACACGCGATTTCTAAGAAGAAAACTTGGCATTAAGTGGCAGGACAAGATCATGGAACAATATAAAACCGAACGAAAAGTAGATCACCGAGATTCACAATATAACAAACATAAACAAAACGTGAACGTTGCGGCAATAGAGCCTTGATCAGCATACATATAAATCAAACAAAACCACACGAATACACAAAATCACCTGAGTATCCAGAAGCAGCCACGTTAATGTCTTGCCAGTGGAATGAGAAGAAAAAGTGGGGCCTGAGAAATAAAAAGCCGTGGAATTCCAGGTGCTGTAAATAGAGAATTTTAGATGAAACTGTGTTAACAGTTCTGTCCCTTAGGCATTATCGTGCCCAAAGTGAAAATAAAGCACTTTTCAAAGGTCTTGCGGACTCTCTCACTGGAGTGGCTAGATTCAATGGCTGTCACCTCCATATCGTGATAACCTTGGTGATCATGGGTATTGAAGTGCAACGGTACTGGTTTCAGGACACCGTTCTGCCCATCTAAAAGATGTTGTCTGAACCTGTTAGCCCGTTGTAGACCCGTTTCAACGATGTATTTCATTTCACATCTCTTGCAGATGATGGCATAAATAACAGTGCGGCTCGTGCTATAGAATGCTTCAAGTATGTGGAAGGTAGCATTTCAAAATTCCAGCTGGTACTCACATATGGGCAAGTCCTGCTTACAGGTCTGTGGCAAAAGACCGAGCTGAAGTGGGATTCAGACGCAGGATGTAACCGACTCTTGACTAGAATGTGTTTGTGGTTACGGTCATGCCTGTAGGCCACTAGAGGAAGTCCAGAGAAAATCATACTGGGGCAGGGTCAGCCCTAAGGATGGAAAAATGCCCGAGGATAATATTTTTGGCACGGATGTTATGAGGGTGGTAGGTAAATATGAGGATAGGTCTGTTGTGATGACGTTTAGGCTTGGAAACGAGGGCCCCAGGCTGATGGATAGACCGTACTGAGTGAAAGGCAGCAGATAAGACACGTTCAGGATACCCTCGAAGCAGGAAGAAGTCCAGTATTTCTATAGCCTTGTGATGAAATTCGTCGTTCTCCTGGCACAGTCTGCGGAGGCGTACAAGCTCTGGGAAAGCAATTGAGTTCTTGCAGGAAGAGGGATGAGAGGACGTGGAAAGATGAAAAGCATGGGAATTATTAGGCGTATAATACACCCCGGTGCTGAGACCTTTAGCATCAATGGTGACAGTGAGATCCAGAAAATGCACCGACGCATGGTGCTGGGAAATAAAGATCGCATACCAAGCAAACGTGTTTGCATCTAAACAGTACGTATACCACGTTACGTTGAACATATACCAGAGCTAACAAATACCCAAGTACACCTGCACTACATTTCTGAGGAGTGTTAGAATTACTATCTCTAAACAAAAGGCGAACTGCTCTATTTTAATTATCATCCTAGTTGTTTCTTGTCAAACAACTATAATACAACCTGTGTGTGTCCCCCCACACCCCCCACCCTACCCTCCAGATCTGAAGACTTGCTACCGTACGCATGATTTCCCCTGATACACAATTATCCCACCAGACATGCTAATATCACCTCGGACACTACAATCAGAGCTCAGCACAGTTCGGTTGTTTCCCTGGGCACTTCCTGTATTTCGCAATTTCTGTACTTTAGAAACCCCATGACCATTGGATTTTTCTAGGAAAAAAAATATCGCGGGTATTGATTAGCGCCCACAGGAGTAGAGGAAGCTTATATGTAGAGAGGAGAGGACACACCAGAAATACCAACATGAAATTGTAGACAGGAGGGATTAGCACCTGTCAACCCTAAATGAAGACCGCCCATCATATTCACCGAGACTGCTCGCTGCCGTATTTTGTACGCCACCCCCCCCCCCTCCCTTTTTTTTTTAAAAGTCGCCTTTACCTGCTAGAATATTTCCTTGTAGCAATTTTCGACTAGGCCAATATGCCACAGAAAGCAGGTTTTTGCTTCCTGGAATCAACAGGGCGAAGGGGATAAAAGAAAGAAAAACATATAGAAGATAATGGACGAGTTATTTGACAAATATGTGGAGGAAATGGTAGCACGGTGCAATAGGATAAGACGCCAAGCTGTAACTCGGTTAAGGGCCTTTGATCGGCTGGGGATAAGCAAAGTACCTTGTCTACGCCTTCAGGCATATGGTTAGTTAGTTGCGTATCCTTGGCAGGACGTTGCAGAACCAACCCCAACAGCCCCTGGCTGCTGTGTGGTTTCTCTAGGCAAATTTACGTCCAGTAGTTTGCCATTGCTCCCTGGACGGTCGGCTTTCTTGATACCACTGTCGACACCAACGCAAGGCGTCTGGCCCGCAGCTGGGATCGGCGTTGTCACCATCCTGCCTGTCGCCCTTTACTTTCCATGACTGCACCTGGCACCAATTCACAGCTGGGTCGATCTCTGAGCCAATGTCATCTTTGAAAGAAGTCCACCTTGCTAGGACCCGAACCTACAACCTTCCGATCCGCAGGCGAGTGTGATGGGGAGGAGGGCAGAAGAAATAGAAAAACATGGCGGATCTCACTGCGTTGTTGGTTATTTCCTTTAAAAAAAAAATTCTTTTTCTAAAAATGTCGAGAGGAACGATTTCATTAGCCACCTGCCGAGAGTGTAACACAAAGCACAAACACCGTAGCTTCGGCGACTATTACTAGAGGTCTCCGTAAACATTGCACGCCTGAACCTAACTACGCAGCCGAGAATCGAACCCACGACATTCAGAGCGGGAAGTTCTCAGGCCTTCTTCGCCAAAGAGCCGATGATGAGACTAACTTATCTTCTTCTTCTTCGCGTTCGCCGGCTGTTAACTTCGGCGGAAAAGTTCTGGTTTGTCGTATGCTTCAGGTCTCTAGTCCTGTTCCAGAAAGTGGGTGTTGCGTGTAAATCCGTTTCACAGATCAGAGTTATTTTCGTGCAGACTGTTAATTCCCCGCCTCCTAGGCGGATGCAGAACCAACACCAGCAATTTTTTTCCGTTGTAGTTTTTCTATGAAAATGTTACCTACAGTAGTTTGCCTTTGCTTTTTAACTGTCAGCTCTGGGTACATTGTTAAAACTATCACAAGACAATTCGTCCGCAGCTGGGATCGACCCTAGCACCCGCGACATTACAAAGCCCGTTGGCCATGACCAAGCCACTGACTTATGATAAGTTAACAATAATAGAGACGTATGTATAAATAATCTCTTGCCGCTTTTGTTGCCACAAAAGCGAGCAGTAAATCAGCCATTCACATTGACTGTTGAGCAGGCACGAATTCGTACATCATTCTTTCCCCGACAAAAAATACAAGTTGCTGGCAGCAAGCGAATAAATGATAGACGAGCCTCACAGTGGGTGTATTGTGTTGTCATTGTTTCTGCTCTTTTATCCGTGAAACAGATGAGATTGTCACTACTATTATAATTAAATAGAATGCGACAAATTATGGGGAGACGATTGCCATGTTGTTGCCAGAACTATTGACTGGCGTATATTTTTGTTTGAATAGCAGCTGTTGCTCGTTGCCATATCGCTGGTTAACTGGTTGTAAAGGTAAAGTTAAAGTCGGGAGATATGAACCAGCATCATTGCACACCATAAGTGCGCTGCCACCAGTACGGACAGCTGATAAGAAAACTGTCCGCCTGTGTCGCCGTCCGCACGTAACTCTGTAGCTACAGCGACGTTTCTCCATTTACCCCTGAGTGTAAACTCTGGTACCCATTTCCTACAGGCTGAGTGAACCCCGGGAACCGCCCGGTTTCGAACACCGACCATGGGTTGCAGCGATTCGCAGCTGGATTTGAAAGCGAGCCTCCTATCGACTATCGCGGCTCCCAAACTGGATGTGTTTGTGTAAATATGCTACAGTTTTGTACTGTTTATGTTGCTCACTCCGATGCTGTCTTCATGACAAAGATTAGCTGCAGTGAGTCTCCCACACTGTCTCTGGCCCCTTGTAACGATGCAGGTCGTTGCTGCAGCATTAATGAAACCACGATTGAAATCCATGGGTTTTGCCGTTGACGAATGCTATAGTCCGTTCCAGAATTTGTGTCCAACTTTAAAAATCTGTAACTCAGTAACCGCTCGGTGTCAGTTGTTGCAATTTTGGAATGCAGCCTGTTAATAATCATGTCCTTATCACAACTATTTTTACTATAAACAAACATCTAGTTTTAATTTTTGCCTTTTTTGTGTGTTTTAATATATATTAAAAAAAAAAAAAAAAAAAAAAAAAAAAAAAAAAAAAGAAAAGAAAACCCCACCATATACCGATTCATAGCAAATAGTCAGCATGCTTACAGTTAATTACGTAACCGGAACTTTTGAAAACATGAAATTACACGCACTTCATAGGCGTTTCACTCCCAGATGGTCATCTCCAGCATTAGCCTCCCGTGAGTGTACATTTTTCATTGAATGCGGGATAGGCTATCAAAATAATAATCACGCATTGCTGCACATGTGCACTGATTTCCAATCATTACGCGTGTGTTGATTACTGTATATTCTATTTGTCAGGGGTAATTTAGTCCAACAAAGACCAAAGAAGTTCACCGCTTTAAAAAACAATAGCGGCCATGCAGTTGTTTTTGTTGTTGTTGTAAACTCACATGGACATGGGGAAATCTCAGATCACATGCAAAGATTCGTGTTGATCCGTACTGGAGTTTTCTAGATATTACTTAATGTGCGAGGGCTCGACTTTATGAAACAGACTACAGCTGTGATCTCATGACTAGGGTGCTCTGAAATAACATTGTAAAGATTAACACGTGTACAACTATAACGCTGGAATTCTGGAATGCTACCTTCCACATACGTGAAGCATTCTATTGCATGAGCCGCACTGTCATTTACGCCATCAAATGCAAGAGATGTAACATGAATACATCGTTGAAACGGGTCTACCACTGGCTGACATGTTCAGACATCTTTTAGATGGGCAGAACGGTGCCCTGAAACCAGTACCGTTGCACTTCAATACCCATAATCACCAAGGTTACCAATATACGCAATAGACAATGCGGGGAAAGAATCGAAACAAGGGTGTGTGACTTATTACATTAACACTCAGACTGCGGTCCATCCATCTCTCACTATCATCCCCTAGTTGTACCACGTTCTACCCCTTGCTCGCACGTGTTCTACTTTTTTCTCCATCGTACGTTTTTTTTTAAACATTGTTATGGCTTTTCAATCAATCAGTGATGTACCGTCTCCACAATGAAGGTTGGCTGCAATGGATCGCCAGTACGCTGCCAGCGTACTGCTGTTGAACCATCTCTTGATGTTATTCTTTCGCTTGCATCATTCTCTGTTTCTTGCTTGCTTGCCCCCCCCCCCACCCCCCGTATGTTATAAATGTTGTTTGGCCACATTGAACGTGATTATGGCGTTAAAAAACGGTTATAGAGGGTACAATTTCCGGAAAACTATATAGAGGCAACCTCCACGAATGTGGATAGAAGGCAGTAAAGATGTACTGGTTATGAAAGCGCATAGAAATGGAGATAGATCATTACGGTCTGGGGAGAATGGGGAAGTGAATCTGACCAGTGCTTAACCGAGACCGTCGGTAGTACTTAACACTCAAGGGAAAGGCAAGACGGATATACAATCAGTTACTGGTGCCGTCTAAATCGGAACTCTTCACTGGCTGTTGACGATGGGGACAGAGCGCTCATAGGGGTGTCCCGAGTGCTGTGATGTCGATTCTTAATTAATTAATTCTTAATTCAACATTCAAAATTCAACATAGACGAGAACTAAGGTCAGAGAGATTTTTAGGCGCGCTATGTTGAAATCGTTCGTAATGCCGGGATGCTGTGTTCGATCCCATCTGCGGACCATGCCCTTTGCGTTGGTTTCGACAGTGGTATCAAGAAAGCCGACTGTACAGAAAAGCAATGGCAAACTACTGGATGTAAATTTGCTTAGAAAAACCACACAACAGCCAGGGGCTATTGTGGTTGGTTCTGCAACGTCCTGTCAAGGATACGCAACTAACCTATGTTGAAATCGACCTTCTGTAGAAAACCTGCTAATTAGGTCCTGGTAATAGTTCTTATAATAATAATTATATCCACGTATCTCTAAATTGTAGTTTTAAAACCAAGCTACGTTTTTCAATTTTAATGTTATTTCAGTTTTAACAGATGCAAGTGAAAGTTGGAGAATTACTAAAGACATGGAACGAAAGTTAAATGGATTTAAAAACAAATGTCTGATTGCACAGGAGAGAATCTTCGTAGCCTTCATATCTTTAATATCCTTTCACTCCAGCGTGCCCTCGCGTGTACAGCCAAGTAGTTTCGTAAGGCGGCATTTCTGTATGCAGTCAAGCCATTCTAGTCGGAGACTGCAAGTTTGAATCTTAATCCCTGTTTGGGTTCAGGGGCCCCATTATGGGGGAAAACAAGAATATGCCCACTGACTCTCCAACAAGCATGTCGTAAGAGTTGACTAACTGGGGGCACCCTTCGAATTTGCAGTGCATCTGCCTGAGAGGCATGGAACCAATAGTCTGCATTCAAATAAGCCAGATGTGTGAAACCGATGGTTCTGGAACCACACTAAAGTCTGGAAATGGACGAACACCAATAATTTTTCGCCGAAGATTACAGCTGGTGAACGCTGCTAACGAATTCTTGGGGACCGAGTATCCACCGAGATAAATGGAAATCACAAAGTATCCGCCGAGATAAGTAGAAATCACCAATTATCCGCCGAGATAAGTGGAAATCACCAATTATCCGCCAGGATAGGTGGAAGTCACCCGGGATTAGCAATAACATCACAAAGCAGGGTACTCACTAACCCTGAAAACATGAAAGAGTGCTGAAGGTAGAATTGCTCAGCTATGGTGCTTGTGGAAAGCAAAGGGAGGCTACTACATTGTATATATATATATTATATATATATATATATATATATATATATATATATATATATATATATATATATATATATATATATATATATATATATATATATATATATAGGGGCGTCCGTGGTTTGGTCGTTGCGATTCCGTTTGTGTGTGTGTGCCGTTTTTGGAAAACCAGGCAGAGACCGACCTCCACAAAGGATGTTACAGGACATTGTATATGCAGGTTATTTATACGATAGTCTTCATATTTACATCCGGTAATACGTGCAGCAGGAGAAACCAACCGTGAGTCTCATAAACTTAAGTGGAGGGGGAGGGGGGGGGCGTTGTGTGTTAGACCCAGTATCTAAATGTTTTAGAAGTGCTAAAAGCTCTGGCATGGTGAAATATACAAGGTCCGACAATTAAGTAATGAGACTAATTACATAAAAATTAAAATAATCAACTTTTAAAGATATAACCTGTATTTTAATCAACATAAGCCCCTTGATACAGCAAGTGGCACGATCTAAAAAACACTGGAGCGACCTCTGTAGTTCTTCCGTTGTTATGGCCCTTAAAGTCGATGTTACGGCCCTTTGGATGTCATCAATATCGTTATAGAAATGTCCTTTCAATCGTAACTTTAAATTTGGGAATAAACAATAATCACAGGGAGACACATCTGGGGAATAGGTTGGAAGGCTGAAAACACACACTGTTTTGGGGCCAAAAAATCTTGTTTCGATAATGTCACTTGGGTACTCAACCCGCTGATGTTTTTGGTCATCAGACAACGAATGTCGTACAAACCGGCAAGCAACTTTTTTATTGCCAAAATCTTGCACTAAAATGTAATGAAAGGTCTCTCTATTAACACCAGGTTCACCTGCCATCATCCTCACAGTAACGCAATGATCTTCTTGTATCTGTTCTCTGACTTTTGCAATGAGTTCATCATTACGAAAGAAATTTGGCGTCCAAGTCTAGGTGCATTAGTAATCATTTCCTCGCCATTTTTTAATCGTGAATACCACCTGGAAATTTGTGCACAACGATAAACAATTATCCCCATAAACTTGTTGCATCAATTCAATTGTTTCAATGGCGCTTTTTCTGAGTTTTAAAAGTAATTTAATGTTAGCTTTTTGCTCCGTGCTGATTACGTAACAATGCACCTCTGACTAGGGCAATAAAATGGCGGCTTGTTGTCTTCTTATCGAGCAGCGATGAAAAGTTGCCAGATCATAGATGAATGTTGCCTATTTGGATTCCATGCTTTGCTTCCTAGATTGCATTTTTGTCTTGGCCATAATAAAATTAGTCTCATTAATGATTGTCGGACCTTGTACAACACGGGGTGTCAGCGCGAGTGCGGAATATCCCAGTCACCTTGTGTGAAAGACGTTTCACTAGAGGCCGACCAATCAGAGGTGAGGGGGTCAGTAGGTCGTCCAATCAGAAGCGAGCTAGTGTGTAGCGGTGTGTAAATGGGGAGACCAGCGTAAAATTTACTGATATTCATTAGTAATTAAAGCACACAGGGTTGGAGAATTGGCTAGAGAGATTTTCAGGCATGCCGCAAAGAACTGCTAATTGATTGACTGAACGCGAAGAAGAAGAATAGAATCTTCTTGAGTATAGACCAGGTCCGCTGCCCCGAAAAAACACAGGGGACTGATTAACGGTTTTCATAAATCGCATGTGTTGGACCGAAACGCCCCCCCCCCCCCCCCCCCCCCCCCCCCCCCCCCTAAAAAAAAAATAAAGAATTTTTAGATTTTTTTTTTTTACATTTTACAGTTTCCCGCTTCGTGCAACCCGCCAGTGTCCACTGAAGGCTTAACATAACAAAACATAACCCTTGATCTATAGGTTCGTGGAGGTATATTGATGGAAGCACTAATACATAAAACCCGCCATCTTTCTCTGTCTTCCGCTTGATGAATAAGTGTATGATAACTTAGTCCTGTTGTAATGATGCTATGAATAGGGATAACGTCAGGGATGACTGGCATAATTGGGTAAGTCCCTAAGAGCATGGGTTTCACGGAGATATGGTGAAACGACAAGAGAGAGTGAGTCACGTGTGAATGGGAGATCTGGGGGATTGAGAATCAGGTGGTCATTCGGTGACTGGGCCCCAGACTGGAAGGATGTGAAACTGAATCTGTGAAGATGAATCGAGAATGAAGAGAGCAAGTGGATCTGAATCAGAGTCGAATGAATGATCGTGAAGGCCAGCTGTTGTGTTACACTGTTTGATTGTTGAGCCAGCCGTGGATATGCCAGTGTCCATCGTCTGAAGCATGTCTGGAGCTTTAATGCGTGAGCAGTCGAGACTGTCCGAATGGTGTAAGTGGATTCTACTGTGATTCGTGTCTTGTGCTACAGTGATAATAAACTCGTGAAATGTGTTAGCTGGTGTCAACCGTTGCTTAAAGTCGTGTTACCGTGGAGAGAAATGCCGTCTGGTTAGATTGAGCTGAGACCTAACCTCTAGACAACAGAGTCAGTGTTAAATCTGCACTAGAGAGATCAAGTGTGGAGGAGACACAAGTGCATTCATTACACCTGTCTATTTCTTGATGTTGTCATTTTAGATTTTTCTTTGCCCTCCTCTTCTTCGACTTACCCCACCCTTTTCCCCATATCCCGCTCCCAATGTATCATGAAGTACAGTCTTTGCAACCGAATCATGTCTCACCACGTGCCCCAACCAAGCTAGCTTGCGACGTTTCACCACTGTCAAGAGAGGCTCCTGATGTCCCGCAAATTTTTATATTTTTCTTTGACATATTTATTAGGTTTGTGTTCCAAACAATTAATTCCTAAAATACGTCTGTAGCATTTACATTCGAAAGCCTAAATCATCCTTTCCATTTCCACCAATTCTCACATCCGTGTAAGACAACATCAGTGATTTGTAAATATTGACCTTGACTGGGATGCTGATTTTGCTCTTCCACGTCGTATTCAGTTGCCACATCGCAGCTGTTGCAATATCAAGTCTTGTCCTGATCTCTTTGGTACAGCTGGCATCGTTGCATTTGTGAGAGCCAAGATATTCTAAGGTTTCAACTTCTTTCAGTTTTTTTTCTCCTTATATCTGAATGTTGGTAGGTACTTGATTCTTGTGACTCTTTACCAGAATCTTGCTTTTCTTAACATTAATTTCCATGCCATTTTTACCAACAGATTGTCTCTAATTGTGTAGTAAGTTCTTGGAGTTTTTACAGAAGGCTTACTTCTGTGCGAACCATGACTGAACGGATCTCACCTATGACCAGATTTGCACCAATTATGGCGTCCTACAAGGAAGGAGGAGTTTTAGTGATTATTTACACCATTTATCTGCGGATTTCAGAAGCCCATGGTAGGTGTTAGTAGACCTTCTATCTGGGAGGGACAGAAGCTAACGGTAGGTGTTAGTGGACCTTCTGTCTGTGAGGGACAGAAGCTCACGGTAGGTGTTAGTAGACCTTCTTTCTGTGAGGGACATAAGCTCACAGTAGGTGTTAGTAGATCTTATGTCTGTAAGAGACAAAAGCTCACGGTAGGTGTTAGTAGATCTTCTGTCTGTGAGGGACAAAAGCTCACGGTAGGTGTTAGTAGATCTTCTTTCTGTGAGAGACAAAAGCTCACGTTATGTATTAGTAGATCTTTTGTCTGTAAGGGACAAAAGCTCACGGTAGGTGTTGGTAGATCGTCTGTCTGTGAGGGACAAAAGCTCACGGTAGGTGTTAGTAGACCTTCTTTCTGTGAGGACAAGAAACTCATGGTAGGTGTTAGAGAGAGAGAGAGAGAGAGAGAGAGAGAGAGAGAGAGAGAGAGAGAGAGAGAGAGAGAGAGAGAGAGAGAGAGAGAGAGAGAGAGAGAGAAAGAGAGAGAGAGAGAGAGACTAGTTAGTTAACCTTCTATCTGTGATACACAGGGGAACAAAATGCAGCAACATACTTTGAGACAATAAAGAGCCACCCAGTCTCTGAAAAATGGACAGAATCTGGTTCTTTTTTGTTTTATCACCACATCACGCGTGATTTAGGGAAATCCCATAGTGTATGTGTGTGTGTGTATGTGTGTGTGTGTTGTTGGGAATTGGGGGGGGGGGATAGGCTAGTAGTAGTCGTTATTCATTTAACCCTTAGCCCCCTCCCCCAACCCCCCATAAAATGGGGTTTTCCTAAATCTTGCCTGACGTGGAACCCAGAATCTGATCAGAAATGACTACCACTTACTTGACCGGCATGGGCAGGTCATCATTATACTCCACGGGACAGGACATAACAAACTTATCAAGTATATGCACAGGCTGCGTCTGAGTAGTTCACCATTGTGTCCGTGTGGGCTGTTTATGGAAACTGCGGAACATGTTTTGCAAGTCTTCGCCTTGTACATCCCACTAAGAAGGGAATGCGGGCCCAAATGAGTCAATACGATACCCAGAGTCGTCTTGAAATACAATAGAACTTAAAAAAATCAGTCAGTTTTTATCATAAGAACTCGTATGTCGGTGTAAATCAGAGAGCGATCACAAAAAGATGAAGTATATAATATATGTGAAGTTCGAAGTTTGAACAGTGAATCAGCATCATGCCACATAGGTAGGAACCTATAAGTGCTCTGTTCTTCTTCTAACTCAAGTCTGAGTAAGAAGAAGCTCAGCATAGTGCACAGGCTCTGAAGCACCGGCGACGATCCTGAAATACTTTGAGTAGATTTTTAACTCCAAATTTTGCCCGGACAGCGCCGTTAGGCTACTCTTTTCGATCCTCAACTGCCAAAGATTTTTTACGTGAGCAGCAATGCTTACGGGCGTCCCATCTCATTACGCAGAGACCAGGGTGAATTAAAATAAGTCAAAGTGCACGTGAACAAATCGCCGCCCTTACCAGAGATTTAACCCGGAACCTCTAACACTAGAGGCGGACACCATGCCTTGAAACCAAGCAGCCCCCTAATATGTGTGAGACAGAAGCATATAGTAGAGTCTGGTGTACCTTCCTTCTGTCATACACACACGTACTTGATAGGTGTTAGTGTGCTTTCTATATGTGATTCTTTTGTCTTCCTGGTCAACAGTGGTAGAAACATGGGACTGGACAACAGCGGTAGAAACATGTGGACTGGACAACAGCGGTAGAAACACGTAGAGTGGACAACAGCAGTAGAAACATGGGGACTGGACAACAGTGGTAGAAACATGTAGAGTGGACAACAGTGGTAGAAACATGTGGACTGGACAACAGCGGTAGAAACACGTAGAGTGGACAACAGCAGTAGAAACATGTGGACTGGACAACAGCGGTAGAAACATGTAGAGTGGACAACAGCGGTAGTAACATGTAGACTGGACAACAGCGGAGAAGCATGTAGAGGGGAACAACAGCGGTAGTAACATGTAGACAGGACAACAGCGGTAGAAACATGTGGACTGGACAACAGTGGTAGAAACATGTAGACTGGACAACAGTGGTAGAAACATGTAGAGGGGAACAACAGCGGTAGTAACATGAAGACAGGACAACAGCGGTAGAAACATATGGACTGGACAACAGCGGTAGAAACATGTGGACTGGACAACAGCGGTAGAAACACGTAGAGTGGACAACAGCAGTAGAAACATGTGGACTGGACAACAGCGGTAGAAACATGTAGAGTGGACAACAGCGGTAATAACATGTAGACTGGACAACATCGGTAGAAACATGTAGACTGGACAACAGCGGTAGAAACATGTGGACTGGACAACAGCGGTAGAAACACGTAGAGTGGACAACAGCAGTAGAAACATGTGGACTGGACAACAGCGGTAGAAACATGTTGAGTGGACAACAACGATAGTAACATGTAGAATGGACAACAGCGGTAGAAACATGTAGACTGGACAACAGCGGTAGAAACATGTAGACTGGCCAACAGCGGTAGAAACATGTAGACTGGACAACAGCGGTAGAAACATATGGACTGGACAACAGAGGTAGAAACATATAGAGTGGACAACAGCGGTAGAAACATATAGAGTGGACAACAGCGATAGTAACATGTAGAATGGACAACAGCGGTAGAAACACGTAGAGTAGACAACAGCATATCGCATGTGGTCCTGGACAACGCGTATTAGAAAACATGTTGGACTGGACAACAGCGGTAGAAACATATAGAGGTGTTACAACAGCGCGTGAGAAACATGTAGACTGGACTGCAAGCGAATATTAAAACATGTTAGACTGGACAACATTGTGTACTAACATATAGAGTGGACAACAGCGTTAGAAACATGTAGACTGGACAAACTAATAAACCCAACACAAGTCAACTGTTATCACATCGTGTAGAACGTTTGTGACAATGTATACCTATGTATTTCTTGGTATCACATGTACAAGCAGGCACTAGTGGCTATGTTCTTTTGGGATTGAAACATTTGAGCTGAACAAAGGGTGATGAAAGAAATGAGGTTAGAAGGCACAGCATATGCAAGGTCGCATACATTTAGAATTAAGCGTGGATAAGTGAGCGACTTACCTCTATGTGGAGCTAGATCCCGACGTATGTTAGCTTTAACCATTCTCTCCAGACCACAATAGGAAGCAACCAGCAGTGTTCAACTTAACAGCAGGAATCTGCATGCTATGTGAGACAGATCCTCGTTTACAATTGGAGATGTCCTGTGTGCTATGACGTTGATTTTTAAATCAGTCGGTTTGAAGTTTGGAGTTTGAACAACAGATCAACGCGGGTGCCATAAGTGATCCGTTTTTTCTTCTTACTCAAGTCTGAGTCTGAAAAAGCTATCAGCATAGTGCACCAGACTCTGATCGGTAGCACCGGCGAGGAGCTTCTTATTAAATACTTAGGTAGTTCTATTTGTCACAAACTCTAAAATGGTGCCTGCGGCACTTGCGGCATTGGTTAGGCACTCTTATGCGATTTCCAACTGTGGCCAAGGGATTTTTTACGTGCTCAACAACGCACACGGTGCCGTCGGGTTATCTCCACTACTCAGGGCAACACTAGAGAGTCCAAGTCCGCGTGAAAGTTAAAGCCCAGCCCTGTTGACACGATCCGAACCCTCTAGCGACTCGAGACGCAAGCCTCGAGACACATTTCGTGGCAGACCCATTCCACACGTCCTTTTCCACCCCGACGGATATAAAAAAATCAGTCATTAAAATCTATGCTGGCTATCACCAGCCTGGTCCAAAGAAACGTTGTTCTCGTCTTCAAAGGCAGGCACCCCCCCCCGAGATTAGAACCAGTTTTTCATAGGAGCAGTCAGTGAAGAAAAACACATGTTGAAACTTAGGGTAGTTTGCTGCACGGAGGACCCACGAAATGAGCACGTAGAGGAATAACAAATATGTGCAGTAACATCGATTATGAAATCATACCATAAAATAATCAGTATCGCTTGGACCTGCTGTATTTGCAATATTTTTTTTTTTTCAGTTACAACTGAGTTGCTGTTTATTTGCATTGTGTATATTAGTTCTGCCTGTGTGGTAGGTTATGTCTGCATGTTTGAATATTAACCCTTTCAGTCCTGAAATACACACTTTGTGTACTGAATAGTACTCATGTGCACCAGTCAATATGTTGTGTATTTTTGTAATCTTAAGTTTAGACAGCCAAACTAAATAAACCCAACACAAGTCACTGTTAATAATTGACACAGTATACCTATATATTTCTTGTTATCATTTTTGCTACAGCCAGGCATCTGCTATGATCTTTTGGGATTGAAAGAGTTAAAAGCTCAGAACTGACATCATAGTAATCGGGACTTTCCCATGAACGTCCCCTCCCCATCTTCAGCAGCCAGAGAAGAGGTCTAATTCCGATTGTAAAAAAAGCAGTTTCGTTATATGTCCGCTTTTACTTTCCTCTAGGTGTAGACTAGATCCCCTAGTCACTCCTAGCTGTACCATTCTCTCCAGACTACAATAGGAATAAACTCACAAGGAGCAAGTACAGCAGGAATCTGCAGTCATCAGTAGAAGTTATCCTCGTCGACAAGTGTTTCGGCCCACGATTCTCCTAGACACTTTTGGAGGTAGGCCCACCTGAGTTCGTGAAGCTCAGGGCTGGTACCCTGCTGCACGAAATTACCGGAGGGTGTTTTTCTTTCGGATAATCCAATGATAGATCCGTGCCTCTGCACTGTTCTCTTGCTCCCAAAAGGCCTTGACCATATCTAGCGTATCATGCATCAGTTCACCACCCATTGGTGCAGAACCAACGACCCTGCCTGCTTGTACTTCTTCACGTTTTAGTTTCGTTCTATGATCATGTTCACAGAGTGCCGGCCGGGATACTACGGGACTAATTGCGACCGCACTTGCGGACATTGTATAGGAGGACACGCTTACTGTGATGTGTTTGACGGCTTCTGTGCTAACGGATGTTCCTCGGGCTACATGGGGGCCACGTGCCTGACGGGTGAGTTCCAGACAGGGTCCGTGTGTTTTGCTTAGTGGGGGTAGAGATTTCGGTCACGGTCGTGAAAGTTAAAGCTGCTGTGGTGTAAATAATAAGATACTTGATACCGCATCGCGGGTGCCAGCAGGCGCTGGGCAGGTTTAACACATTTTCGTGCAAGACTTCTGCCACACGTCCTCGTCGTGTGCTACGGATAATGGCCTATATCGAACCTAAATCGAGCTGGCAGAGATCTCGGAGCTGGTGGTTTCCAAACATGCATTGTCAAGAAATACTCTTACACACATATAAGGCACCCCCCCCCCCCCCCTTTTTACCCTTCCCTTTTTTCTGTGAATGCGCGATAGTGCACACGAAAAACTCATTTTTAAACTTAGTTGAAGTTCGTTGGCTGAGTACCCCACTAAATGACACTCAGGTTCAAATATCTGTAGTCCCAAACTCCTATTGTTTGATAAACCCTGATTTTGAATCAAATGTGTCGACCAAGATTTCTAATGTTTAGTCGTGTTTTTTTGTTGTCTAATGTCTGTACAACAAATTATAAACTGTATGACAGCAAAGTTTCAGATGTTGCTTGCCTAAAGATCCTGCTTGATGACACAAATGGTTTAAACATCCGGTACCAATGCTCACACATGTCTGAATGTAATGACCACATAGGGAAGCCATGTCTGTCGATGCATGCTTCCCAGAAATGCAGCAGAAGTGCCTAGGGCATACACAGGAAAGGGTATCATCGTCATCATCATCATCATCATCATCATCATCATCATCATCATCATCATCATCATCGTCATCATCATCATCATCATCATCATCATCATCATCATCATCATCAGGTGTCTTGCCGACTGGCGTAGCGAGCATGCCTATCCACAATCTGCAATCTCCTAAAGCATGTATCAGTTCGTGTGCTGACACACCTCCATGCCATACAACAAGACTGTCAAGAATCTTCTCTCCTTGTCTTTCTCCATCCCTCCTTCTAGGGACCTTTCTATTGGTAACAAGATTTTATTTTTTCCCTCTCCTCATAACATGGCCAGGAAAAAAAAAATGACTGTCTCGTTCTGATGTCTGTGATAAGTTGTCTTTGGGCTCCCGCCTCTTTCAAAACCTCTCTTGGTTGCTCAGATAAGGTACCACTGTCAAACAATAAATCCTAATATGCTGGAAAAGTGAGGTGCCTCTATGTGCAGGGAATACAAGTCTCAGGTCTGCAGTCTGCTTGCCTGGTATTCCCCAAAAAAGCGCTGCCTGCAGTGAGAGGAAGGGTCAGTATAAAGATGAGTGGGTTAAACAGTCATACACAGGAAGTACTGATTCCTTTGGTGCTTTCAGTACCAGCGCACATTGTATCGGATCTGCGTTATGGAAGTCACCTCGGATGGCAGGGGATGCCCATGCTTGCTTCTGCATTCATCTCTTCATCCCCTTTTAGGATGCAATTCTCAGTTATTTTAAAGCCTTACCCTGGCCTTTCCCTGGCCTTTCTCGGGAGCCCTAGATATAGCCGGGCCTGAAATATGACCTAACAGCTGAACTGGTTTTACTGGGACCTCTCCACGAGTGATCCTCATCCGCATGTTGGCACTTTGTGTCACCGGGTGTTTATCGCTTGTGTGATGTGCTGTTAGGGTACAACTTACATACATACATACTTTGGAGATCTAGCAAGGCTAGTTGGTTAGTTAGTTAGTTAGTTAGTTAGCTAGTTAGTTAGTTGATTAGTTAGTTGGGATATGATCATTGCACTCCGGACATGTCCATAGGTGTTCAGAGCCTTCCCTCAATAGGAACCTCAGCGTCCTGTGACTAATAGTGCTAGTTCTTTGATGACTGATAAGTCCTTTTTGTATGCCCAGTGTGTCTCTCGCTTTTTGGCCATGCCGGTCTTAACTCCCGAGTCTTCCGTTCTGGTGAGTGATATGGAATCGCTGGCTCGAAAGTTCTCCACCTTTTCCCTTTCTCTGAGGACATTAATAATATCAGAATGAGCCATGGATTGACTAGCAAGATGCCTGTGACAATCCTTGACGAGTAGTGTAGAAACAAATTTGTGGACCAGGGGTTAACTAAGTCACCACACAAATCAGGATACCGTGTTTTCCCAGAAATAAAACCTACTGCAAAAATACATCATAGAACGATTTTTTTCAGAATGCTATCAATATAAGCCCAAGTTCAGACCGTCAGATAGATTGAGAGACTTGTTGCCGAATGCTTAGTCAGAGTTCAGACGCCACTGGTGCGCACTTGCTAATGAACGAATGCGGTCGGGATTTTGAGAGTTTTGACGTTGTTTCAGAAGAAGATAAAATGAATATTCTTAAATTAATGAACCTCACCTTTCTCTTACTCTTTCGGATGCACTATGAGTTTAACCCCCCCAACCCATTCCCACAGAGAGCACTTGAGTTCGTTATCCAACATGCCACAGCAATTCTCATCGCCGAACATTTGGATCTCAAAGCGTGAGCTGGATGCTCTTTTTATATGGTAACGTACACCGGAGCTTAGCTGTCAAAACAACCCGATCACATAATAACAAATGACGACTGGACCCGCTTAAGGCTCCACATAAACTCTCACACACATATCCATTACATAACTAACCCGTTCATATTACAGGAAGACAACTATAAGACCACTATGGTCACACGCGGACAATTTTCACATTTCGGAACTATTCAAATTCATAAAATGTTTTCAGTACTTTTTGACAAAATTAAAATACTCAATACTTTCCTTCGAGATACGCCTAGCCAGATCAAAGGGAGACAGAACAAACAGGAAACACCAAGAAAGAAGAAGGAAGACATGCACCAGTGACAACAGGACGAGCGGTTTGATACGGATGGAAGCAAAAAGCACAGAAACGGCACAAACACTAGTATTCAGTCACGAAAGTGACCCAAATAACCCAGACTACAAATATAGGCGGAGACTGCTAGCAGCCTAGGCTAGCTAGCAGCAGTTTAAACGTGGTCGAGCTTTTCTTGTTTTTCCCAAAAGGACTTGGACTTTAGTGTATCCACCCAGTCTTGCTACATTTAGTTATAATGCACCCCTACAATTATTTGCCGTATTTGGGCTAGGTTGAAGACCAAACATTTATATATTTCTAGCATGCCCGCCAACATTGTACGGCCCAAGCTGTAGGAAAGTATGCCCGCCAAACTGCAAGGATCTGGGCTGTGATACCCTGTCTCTGGGGAATGTTCCAGCGACGGATGCAAGCCTGGCTTCCGGGGGGTATTCTGTAGCCAAGGTACGTGCGGTTTGTCGTCTTGCTGCTTGCTTTTTAATCAGCCAATCAACCTAGCCTTTACAGGACTTTGCTCTCTTCACAGCTCGCCTGCCCGGCTCTCTAGCGTAGTTGGCTAAAGCGGATTGCGCGGAGACCGGGTGACGAACTCCTTGTGGTCCGGATTCAATCTTGGGGGTAAGCAGAAAAGCCACATTTCTCCCAGATTTACGGTATTTACAAAGGAATCAAGGCCGAAAGGTTGCGATATCCATATTACCCAGCCTAAGGGTTAACAACTCATGGCTTCTGGATACTAAAACAAACAACACGGCACACCTGAAAGTCTCCCCCTCTCTAGCCAGTTCTCCAGCCTATGTGCTTTCAAAGCCAATGCATCTTTAATGTCTTGTATCCACATTCGCGGACGTGAGCCTCTAAGTATGCTGGACCTGCAATAAAAATGATTTGAAAACAGCGACTAACAATGAGCAGTTCACTGTTCATTTCAAGATCATCTCGGGGAGGGGGTGGGTGGGGCTGCATGGTCTCGAAGCTTGGTGTCCACCTCGAGTTATAGAGGTTCCGGGTTCAGTCCCCGGTAAGGGTTCTGATTTGTTTCACGTGGACTTGGACTTCTAGTAATTCCCTCTGGTCTCTGGTTAGTGAGATCGGACACCCGTGTGCATTGCTGCGCACGTAAAAAAAACAACAACATCTATTGGCAGTTGGAAATCGAAAAGAGTGGCCTAACGACGCTGCCCGGGCAAAATTGTGAGTTAAAATCTGCCCAAATTTTTTTAGGATCCTCCCGGTGCTACAGAGCCGGTGCACTGTGCTGAGCTTCTTTGGACTCAGACTTGAGTTGGAAGAAGAATGAAGCACTTATGGGTTACTACCCGTGTGCCAAGATGCTGTTTCGTTGTTCAAACTTCATACTTTAAACTTGAAAATCTTCTTAATCGGACACGACCACAAGTGCTCCGATTTGCTCCTGAATATGTCTCTAAGTGTTTTTAGGCTAACAATTCCATTAGGTTTTAGTTAATGTCACGACAAGTGTCTCCGGTATAGGTTTCTCGTCTCACTGCTCCAACGGATTCACCCAGAGTATGTAGTCTTGTCATTGAAAAATACATTTTCACGAATTGAAAGCCTCGCAAAGTTTACTCTGTCTTATGGGATTAACGATGTGTCCCCTCTCCATAGATGGTACATTGTTAATAATCGCAGTGCCAGCCATCGCGTCTGATCTTTTATTGACTTTCACACCAGTATGACCTGGAATGAAAATGAAGGCGATTTTGCGAATCGCTGCGTGTTGTAGCAGATAGATCCAGGATTTTCTTGAACGCTGTCGTCGTGAAATCGTAATTATAATCTTGAGCATTTAAAGGTGGAAGATAGTTGATATTAGGCTGCTGTAGTCTGTGGGGAGCCACGATAGTGCAGTGGCTAGCATGCCTGCTGGTCGGGTCGTTGGTCACATGCTCCATTTAATAGTAGGGCGGGGTTTCTTTCCCCACCACTCACCTTGCCTCTGTAGGTTATTCAGCGGGCGAGGGTTCTTTCCCCAACATCCATCTTGCCTACATAGTTGATCTAGAAGGCGCTCCCCCCCCCCTCCAACATCCATCTTGCCTCCATTACTGATCCACAAACAGTCAACTTGCTCCTAGGCTCAATACCGAGGCCGGGGGGTCTCACCCCAACAGTCACATTTCCTTCCTGATCAATACTTCCTAAAGATGGGTAACACAAAAGTCCGCGAGAAGTGAATGATGAAGTAAATCAGTGTACCTCCCGCAGTGGCTTTCCAAGTGCTGTAGTTACATATATATACCACCAGCAGTGGCTTTCCAAGTGCTGTAGTTACATATATGTACCACCAGCAGTGGCTTTCCAAGTTCTGTAGTTACATATATGTACCACCAGCAGTGGCTTTCCAAGTGCCGTAGTTAAATATATGTACCACCAGCAGTGGCTTTCCTAGTGCTATAGTTACATATATGTACCACCAGCAGTGGCTTTCCTAGTGCTGTAGTTACATATGTGTACTTTCCTCAGTAGCTTTCCAAGTGCTGCAGTTACATATGTGTACCTCCCTCAGTGGCTTTCCAAATGCTGTAGTTACATATGTGTACCTCCCTCAGTGGCTTTCCAAGTGCTGTAGTTTACATATGTGTACCACCGCAGTGGCTTTTGATTTATGAAGATTCCAAAGTGCTATATCAGTTTGGTCTGGTCCAAGCATTGTTATGACTACGATGTGAATGGCATTCGCCGTGGTCTAGACAGTCGCCTGCGGGTCTGAAGGTCGTAGGTTTGGGTCCTGAGGGAGCCAGGCTTTTTTTTCCCGGAAATCACCTCGGCTCCTAGGTCGACCCAGCCTTAAATGGTTACCAGGGAGAGTCCTGGGAAGTGACGGCGACGGGTGTGATGTTGACTACATCATCCTCGGTGTGCTGACGGTCTATAAAATATAAGTCTGTTGCTATTTACCCAATACACCTGAAGGTGTGGAAAAAGGCCCTTTGACAATAACTGTTATGACTTCGCTGTATGTTGCTGCTACAGCCTGCCCTCAGAATACGTACGGCCCTGGATGTCGCCACGTCTGTTATTGTCCCGCCTGTGGGTGTCATCCAGTCAGCGGCTCTTGCTACAGGCAGTGCAGACACAAGAGAGCAGGTAAGGAGACAGTTGTTTCTGGTGTTACAGTCGGTGCTTTAATAATATCCTACCCGAAACAGGGGAAATCCACAGTTCACGGGACAGTCTAATATTTCAGGGGGTGGTAGATATGCTGCATGCAGTCGTGGGACCTAGGCTGCACTCTCTCGTGGAACGTAGGTGGGTTAGGGTTAGGGCTAGTTCTGGATGTTTTGGGGTCGTTAAAAGCATCAAAAAGCTGGGAAACCCAGTCTCACCACCCTCTAAAATGTTGGACTGTCCTGTGACGTCATTTGGGGTAGGATAATAATAAAGTACCTTACAGTGATTTATTCGTAGTCATCGTCGTCTTCATCCTCATCATTATCAACGTCAGTTTTATCGTCATTATAACTTACTGGCATATAAGGGTGTGCTCAGGCGCTTGGTACCGCTGCCAGCAGTGTTAGGTTGGAAATGGTTCTCTTCGCAAAGGCGAAAAGTGAAATTTAAGTAGCCTGCCAACGACCCATAGAGCACCCAGGTAAACCCCACCTGCCCGTGGTGCACGCCAGAAAAATGAAGCCGCGAAGTTTTAGGCTCGCCTGGAAGAAGACGGGAAACAACCAAGTCAGATTTCTAGCAAGCCGGCAGTCGTGTAATTGATTGCTACTACACAAGAAACATAAGGGGCAGATAAACAAATCTATCACCAAAGAAGCGAATGACAAATACAGAAAACAACGACATTGGGTTACAACCTAGTATCAGTGAGGCGACAAAACAACGACATCGGGTAAAAACCTGGTATCAGTGAGGCGACAAAACAACGACATTGGGTTACAGCCTGGTATCAGTGAGGAGACAAAACAACGACATTGGGTTACAGCCTGGTATCAGTGAGGCGACAAAACAACGACATTGGTTTACAATATGGTATCAGTGAGACGAAAAAACCACGACATTGGGCTACAACCTGGTATCAGTGATACGACAAAACCACGACATTGAACTACAACCTGGTATTAGTGAGACGACAAAACCACGACAGTGAGCTACAGTCTGGTATCAGTGAGACGACAAAACCACGACATTGGGCTACAACCTGGTATTAGCAAGACGACAAAACCATGACTTAGGGCTACAACCTGGTATCAGTAAGACAACAAAACCACGACACAGGGCTACAACCTGGTATCAGTGACACGATAAAACAACGACAGTGAGCTATAACCTGGTATCAGTGAGACGACAAAGACACGACATTGGGCTACAACCTGGTATCAGTGAAACGACAAAACCACGACATTGAGCTACAACCTGGTATCAGTGAGACGACTAAAGAAAACGACAATTGGCTACAACCTGGTATCAGTGAGTCGACACAAACCACGACACGCTACACCTCGTTCAGGGCGACAACCTGGTGAGCTTAGTATCAGAGAAACGACAAAAACGACGACAACTGATATCAGTGCTAAACACGACAGTGGGATACGTATCAGTGAGACGACAAAACAACGTTAGTGAGCTATAACCTGGTATCAGAGAAACGACAAAACCACGACATTGGGCTACAATCTGATATCAGTGAGAAAACAAAACCACGACAGTGGGATACAACCTGGTATCAGTGAGACGACGAAACCACGACATTGGACTACAACCTGGTATCAGTCAGACGACAAAACCACGACATTGGGCTACGACCTGGACCAGTGAGACGACAATACCACGACATTGGGCTACAACCATGGTATCAGTGAGACGACAAAACCACGACATTGGACTACAACCTGGTATCAGTCAGACGACAAAACCACGACATTGGGCTACGACCTGGACCAGTGAGACGACAATACCACGACATTGGGCTTCAGCCTGGTATCAGTGAGACGACAATACCACGACATTGGGCTACAACCTGGTATCAGTGAGACGACAAAATAAGACGCAGATCATTACAGTGTCTCCATTATTTCTATTTTAATGAAAGCAACAGTGTGATGAAGGCGCAGACGATCGACAATATTAGATAATCATTAATAGTATTGCAGCTTAACGCAGTGTTTTTTTTTAACCAACGTCACGCTTCCAGTGTCAAACATAGACACTGTCTTGAGAAGACAGGAGACAGTTAGTCACGACAGAAATAAGATTACGTAATATGCAAGCAACAAGGAAAGATCGACATCGGAACGATGCTATCAGGAGGAGGGACGGCACAAAACTAGTACTTAACTGTATCGTTAGACAAGAGATCACATGATCTCGCCACGTAAGACCGGAAACAGACAGGGGATCACAGGGAGCAACGGTAACAGGACCAGAGGTCGACCACGCAGAACATCGACAGCAAGAATATCACAGATACTTAAGTACTATATACGTAGCGAAGAGATGGGCAATTTCCGGAGATCTCTTTCTATTCTGACCCCGCGAGGCATTCGAGGAAAAGAGAAAAGAAGAAGAAGAAGATTGCTGGTAGAAATGGAAATTACTTTAACAAAAAAAAAAAAAAAAAAAAACGAAAAGTCAACTAGGAAGCAATAATTGATGCAACTTGTTTCGCGTACTGAGGCGTAATGGGTAATTGGTGCTTGCCCCATTTTTATTTTTGTTTTTCATCAGTCAAAAATTTTTATATCAACCAAAAAAACGAAGGATTTTGACTTTCCAGAGCATGTCAGATGGTTCGGCCACCTCCCGAGAATGCCCTGGTACCAACTGCCACAGAGAGCCACGCTAAAGAAATATAATGAACACAGAGCAAGGGGAAGACCACACAAGACATGGAGCGACATCATCAGGAGCAACCTAACAGATACGAAGACACCAACTTGTACAATGTATTGGAAAAAGCACACAAACAATCGTTACGTCTCCCCCAACACCTTGCTGATGTAAATGATGGAAGAGAAAAAGAAAAAGAAGAAGAAGAAGAAGAAGGAGGAGGAGGAGGAGGAGAAGAAGAAGAGGAAGAAGAAGAAGAAACAGAAAAAGAAGAAGAAGAAGAAGAAGGAGGGCATATCATTGTGTCGTCAACACAACATCTATTGGGCAGCATCTTGGTCGCGGTCTGTGTCTGCATTGTAATATCCAAGAACTTTCTGCCGAAGTTTACAGCCGGTGAACACAGGGCCGGGGAGGGGGGGGGAGGGGGGGGGGGGGCGGGGGGACGGGCGGGAACAAAATGCGGTCAATGAAGTCTAAAAACACAAGTACGTCAACTATTTCTGGCGTTTCAGCCCCAGTAGACGACCAAACCGGCAGT
Source organism: Candidula unifasciata (assembly GCA_905116865.2). Classification (NCBI taxonomy): domain Eukaryota; kingdom Metazoa; phylum Mollusca; class Gastropoda; order Stylommatophora; family Geomitridae; genus Candidula; species Candidula unifasciata. The sequence continues at coordinate 235,642 of CAJHNH020000679.1, forward strand.
AAGAAGTCAGTGTTTATTCATGAAGCCTTCACCCACAAGAAGCAGACGAGACTTGTTTGTCAGGACCTGGAGGCGGCTTTTAGTGAAATCATTAGTATAGGTAGGAGGAGTTACCGTCTCTTTCTATTGCGTTTTTTGCCACCTTTGGTAAATGTTCCATGAACTGATTGATGGTCTCAGGTCCCCATTTGCGGGAGAGGTATTAGACTCACGGGGTCCTAAAAACCTGTCCTATGAAGCGAATAGTTCAGGGTTGCTTCGTTCATAGTCGGAGTACATCTGCCTGAAAGGTAGTGAACCAACGGTCTGCAGACACATAAGCCAAATCTGCAAAAAGAATGAACACGGAAAACTCAGTTCTGGAACTAAATTAAAGTTTAAAAGTGGACGAACAACTAAAACCTTCCGCCGGAGATTACAGACGGGAAATGCGAAGAAGAACGCAATGAGCGTCTGCAGCCTCACTTTGTTTAAGATGATACAAGTGTTGTTGTTGTTAAAATACCCATATTTAGTAGCTTCCTACAACATACTGGCGGCGCAGCAGCTGCAGCAGAAAATATTACTAAAAATTGAATTACAATTAAAAATATTGATGAAATACAACAGTTAATACTTATCCACTTGTGGATGTGAGTTATATACTCTCACTGAGTCTATGTTGGAGAGAATCAGAGCTTTTAATCTGAAGTGCAACAATACAATTCTCAGAATACCGTGGACCAAAGTAAAAGTAAACAGTAAAGGTCCCTTTTTCCACCCCCTAATGCCTATTGGGTATATAGGGCTAGACCTATATTATTATAAACCAATCGGCACTTAGTGGGTGTTGTGGTCAGCATCACGCCGGCCGCCTTTACTTCCCAGAAATGCACCTGGTGCCCACTCAAGTCTAGGTCGACCTGGGAGTCAAGGTCATTGTTTGAAGAAAAAATCCGGCTCCGTTAAGACGCGAACACATGACCTTCCGATCCGCAGGCGGGCGTCCAACCGCCAACGCCACGGCGACTCCGACCATGGACCAAGAGCATGGAAAAACTTCGACATTCTGCATGACCTGCACGTCAAGGAAAACTGGCTCATAAACAGCATCCGCTCTCGAAACCTGAGGGTATTTTGAACATGTCAAGCGCCTTGGCGGTCTGTAAAAAACAGTGATGGAGGATGCAGTTTCCTGAAAACGATGTAGAGGCCGACTTTCGCGAAAGTGGAGACAGGACATTGAAGATGCATTGGCTATGAAAGCACATAGGGCTGTGAAATTGACTAGAAAAAAGAGACTTTCGGTGTGGCGTGAAGAGAGCGAGATTATGTAAAAAAAAAAATTAAAAAAATAAATAAAGGACCCTTTTCCACGCCTTTAGGCGTATAGGGCTAGACCTATATTTTAAAGACCAATCAGCACAAGATGGGTGATGTGGTCAACATCACGCCGGCCACCTTTTCTTCCCGGGACTGCACCCGGTACCCACTCAAGGCTGGGTCGACCTGGGAGCCAAGGTCATTTTTAAAAAAAGACAGGCTCCACTAGGGAGCGAACACCCGACCTTCCGATCTGCGGCGAGCGTCTGGCATTATTTTAAGGACATGGCTAGTGATATTTATCCCGGAAACAGGAAATAGATTTATTTCTCAAACGAATGTCCATAGTCACGCATTTATGAAACGGTACCTGGCCTAATCTACAGCTTGCAGGCGGGGATCTTCACGTGGGCACGGGATGAAGGGTACATGTTCTAGCCGCGGAGAAAGGGAAAAATCCGATAAAATCGAATGGATTATCGATCTTTCTGATGACTACAATTCCATCCACAAGTGAAATGAATTTTTTGTCGTTATTTTGAAGCCCCATTCTGGTTGTTGCCAGGGGCTCTGATATAACCCACCGATTGAACGGGGTTTCTGGGACCTCTTCACGGGTGATCCTCATCCGAATGGTGACACTTTGTGTCACCGGGTGTTTGTCGCTCAGTGTGATGTCCGGTTGGGGTAAAAAGTCAGTCAGTCATCCTAATGGTTGTTTAGGAAACAAATAATCGAGCGCACGATCAGCACGAAATAAATCTAGATTCAGTATGATAAAAACTCACCTGGGAATAGGACTCAGAAATAGTATAGTTAGTTGTCTATCCTTCACAGGACGTTGCAGAACCAACCCCAGAATTTTTGTGGCTGTTGTTGCTATCCAAGGCAAATTTTACGTTCAGTAGTTTCTCACTGATGTATGAACGGTCAGCTCTCGGTACCACTGTCGAAATGACGCAAGACAAATCGTCCGCAGCTAGGATCGAACCCCGCACCCCGGCATTACGAAGCGCGGTATCAACGCCTAAACCGCAGACGCTGATAGTATAGTTGGTGAAGATGTACACATCAGACACACACACACATTCATACACACACACACACACATACATACACACACATATACATGCACACACACACGTACACAGAGGAGTGTTTACATACCTTTATTTATTGATCCTTAAACTGATTCCGAAAGAAAACGAACGACTAATTTGAAAGACACTGCTCTGAGTTTGTCTGTGCTCACTTTGACATTTCAGTCAACGCGACGCAACCGATCCCCTTGTGGCCCATCGCAGTCTTCTTATTCATCATTGCCATCGGATTGCTACTTAAATGGAAACAGTAAGTAATCCAGTCTTTCGGTTACTCACATCATCTTTTTGTTCTTTAATGTAAAATTGAGAAGATCGACTTTATTGTATCGGAGTCTTCCGAAGTCGGAGCGCATTTACCGGAAAGGTGGGGAACCAACAGTCTGCATAAAAGTAAGCCAGATCCGATCGAACGGATGTGTATCCAGAATGTCGGCGTCTGTGGTTAAGGCGCTGCGAATGCGCTTCGTAATGCCGGGGTACCTGTTTCGACCCATGCTGCGGGCCTTGCACCTTGCGTTAGTTGTGACAGTAGTATCGAAAAGCCGACCGTCCTGTAGCAATGGCAAACTACCGGACGTAAGTTTGCCTAGAAAACCCACAACAGCCAAAAAATGCTGGGGTTGGTTTTGTAACATCCTGTAAAGGATACGCAGCTGACTTTTAATCCAGAATTCCATTTCTGAATCAAAGCTGAAGTCCAGAAGTGGACGAACAATCAGAAATTTTCACCGGAAGAAACAGCCGGTGAATGCTAGGAAGAAGATGAAGCAGACCTAACTGGGGTTTATCTCATCTGGCGCTGTCTGTCTCGACATAACGGCGAATCGCAGGCCGACAGCATCGCACAAAGAACGAACTCTGCAGCTCTGACCACGATCCCAGATTATTAGGCTAAAAATTGCACTGGTAAAACAAACGACTTTCGGAGCGCCAAGCAGAAAACTTGATAATTTCACTAAGAAGGACCCGCCTCTGACCTAAAGAAATGATTAGAGTGGAAGTGAAAAGGGGCGGGTTAGGGGGGGGGGGGGGGTGGAGGTAGCTCACGGGGTCCAAAACTACATATTTCAGCGCCCTTGATTGCCAGCTCACTTCAGTACCAGCCGTTGCCCCTCTTTCTGCCTACATTATCCAATTTTTCCTGTATCGCCTGCTTTCTTCCCCCTTTCGATTATACAGAGGACCGTCCTGTCTTTATTTAATTATTGCCCAGTTCTTGCTTGTAGTTGTGGTCGCTGTTGTTTTAGTTGTTGTTTTTCTTCTTCTTATCTTCTTCGTATGTTTGATATGGGCGTATTTGTCACCTGAAAACAATGCTCGAAGAGTGCTTTAGTGGAGAGCTTATTAAAGTTAGAAATAACTTGCTGGTCTATGAGCTGGAGTAACGGAATGGTGTTGGAAGGCAAAAACTGGATCTTTATGAGCTTAAATTCTTCAGAGAGGTCATCTTGTAGGCCTGGAGGATTCATGTACATATATCACAATATAACACAAGCTTGAGAAATTGTGTGATCACAAGCGACACTACGATGCTACTGGAACGAGTGCTAAACACAGAATGATGTAACATGCGCACAATCCGGGACTTCCCCTCTCCTCGCCACTCGTTATGCGAAACATCGCTCGTTAAGCAAGACATTTTTTTTTTTACAATTTGTTTTGCTCGTTATGCAAATTACTCGTTATGAGAGGTGCTCGTTAAGCGAGGTTCTACTGTACAATATGAAATAATAATAATATTAAGTAGTAGTAGTAGCAGCAGTAGTAGCAGCAGTAGTAGCAGCAGTAGCAGCAGCAGCAGTAGTAGTAGCAGAAGTCCTTCTGTCGGGTCTTAATCAGATATGACTGAGCTACCGTGAAACAGTAGCCGGTTCCATCTGTCTTCTGTACACTGAATGTTCGGCGGCGTATACAAAACCCGACATCCCATATTGTGCCAACGGCTTCGGGCAGAGAAGCACATTGGGAAGGATCATAGCCTTATCACAGGAAGAGGACATGCAACCTGAAAAATTCATGTTATGACAGGACAGACCAGGCTATTAGCTTTGGATGGCAGCTGGTCTAGGAGTGAAGCTCCGACAGGCTAACAGAAAGCAATGCTCTTATGATCCGGCAGTTTCTGCAGCCTTGTTTGTTCTAAACGTACTGGTGTTACATTTCCTTTGGAGTAAACAAGGCATGTTAAGAGAGGGATCATTATGTATGGACAACATATGGTGTCTACAATACTGCCCAGGCTTTGCACTATGGAGAGGATCAGCTTCATCCATGGGCCGTGCCTCCTCATAGCGCAATATAACACTTTCGTCTGGAAAGACGGAGAAGGGCCAATCAGTCAGGAAAAGTCGAAGTAGCAACAGCAGTAGTGGTAGTAGTAGTAGTAGAAGAAGAAGAAGATGATGAAAGAAGAAAAAGAAGAAGAAAAAGGAAGCAGAAAAAGGAATTAGAAGAAAAAGAAAAATAAGAAGAAGAAGAAAAAGAAAGCAGAAGAAGGAAGAAAAAGATAAAGAAAAAAAGAAGAAGAAAAAGAAAAAGGAAAAAGAAAAGAAAAGAAGAAGAAGAAGAATAAGAATAAGAAGAAACAGTAAAACAAAAAAAAAAAAAAAAAAAAAAAAAAAAAAAAATCAGAAGAAGGTGGAAGAAAAAGAAGAAGAAGAAGTAGGATTTAAAAAAGAAGAAGAAGAAGAAGAAGAAGAAGAAGAAGAAGAAGAAGAAGAAGAAGAAGAAGAAGAAGAAGAAGAAGAAGAAGAAGAAGAAGAAGAAGAAGAAGAAGAAGAAGAAGAAGAAGAAAAAGAAGAAGAAGAAGAGAAGAAAAAGTAAAGAAGAAGAAAAATAAGAAGAAGAGGAAGTAGAAGGAGAAGGAGGAGGAGGAGAAGAAGAAGAAGAAGAAGAAGAAGAAGAAGAAGAAGAAGAAGAAGAAGAAGAAGAAGAAGAAGAAGAAGAAGAAGAAGAAGAAGAAGAAGAAGAAGAAGAAGAAGAAGAAAAAGAAACCAGAAGAAGGAAGAAGGAAGAAGAAGAAGAAGAAGAAGAAGAAGAAGAAGAAGAAGAAAAAGAAGAAGAAGAAGGAAAAGAAGGAGGAGAAGAAGAAAAATACGAAAAATAAAGAAAAAGAAGAATAAAAATAGAAGAAGAAGAAGAAAAGGAAGAAGAGGAAGGAAAAGAAGAAGAAGGAGGAGGAGGAGGAGAAAAAGAAGAAAAAGAAGAAGGAAGAAGAAGAAAAAAAAGGAAGAAGAAGAAGAAGGAAGAAGAAAAAGAAGGAAAAAGAAGAAGAAGAAGAAGAAGAAGAAGAAGAAGAAGAAGAAGAAGAAGAAGAAGAAGAAGAAGAAGAAGAAGAAGAAGAAGAAGAAGAAGAAGAAGAAGAAGAAGAAGAAGAAGAAGAAGAAGAAGAAGAAAAAGAAGAAGCCGAGACAATTGGGAAAGTTAAGAGCGGAGGGGAGGAATAAACCACTACTGATTGATCGATCCCTCCACTTCAGTTATCCTTTGCAAATTCTTTACCTAGTCCAATGAAACGCTTGGTTTTATTAAGAATACATAATTGCTGACTTGTATTTTTGTCCGTTTAACTACAGGCACACGGAACAGCTACAGGCTCTAGAAGGTCGCCAGGAACAGTGGGAAGAGGAATTTCTCAAGCAATGTATCCAGGATATGGAAACTAGGGATGTACCGAAAATTAGCTTCGTATTCGCTCCGGGGCTGAATAGTGAACCTAATAACTATTCGGAATTCGACCAAATACTTGAGGCCGGGCCGAATACGAATAGTGGAGACCTTACACCCGTTTTTTCACACACTGCGATGGGTTGAAATAAGTATCTCATTAACACAATAGTTGCTGTTGCCTAAGTCTGCCGGGAAAACTGCGACCCAGTTGCGTGGTACAGCAGCTGGCAAGGTCTGTGCCTGTTTACTCAAATGAGGCATTACAGCAGAGGTTCTTAAACTGGCTACGTATGCCAGGGGTACCGCAGCGAAAATCAAGAAAAGTCGGTTATACATTGTGGCATTATTAAAGAAGGCAAGAAGATATTTAAAAGTTAAAATTTAAATTGTCTTTTCCTCGCCACTGTCGAGAAAAAGTTTTTCCCCCTCGTTTCCCACTCAAAGTGTATCATACTGCATAAAATGCCAACTGTAGCGGGCTAAAAAATTGTCTTTGCATTTATCTCGAGGTGCGACCGATCCTCCATCTGTATTCGTGAAGGTGCAGCGGATAAGTAAGGTTATGGTTACATTTTGGCTGAAATTTTAAAATGGAAAATATGGTATGTGCAATAGTAACTGTTAGCCTCGTCAAGTAAGCACTTATATTTAAAGGGAATGCGTTCTTTTTTGTTGCTGGTGTGTGTGTGAGAGAGAGTATGTCTGTGCGTATGTGTGTGTGTGTGCGTGAGAGAGAGAGAAAGAGAGAGAGAGAGAGAGAGAGAGAGAGAGAGAGAGAGAGAGAGAGAGAGAGAGAGAGAGAGAGAGAGAGAGAGAGATCATAAATTTTTTCGTTCTTTCAGGGTGCCTTTGCCCAAATCAAGTTTGAAGATATTGCTAACGGGAATATGAAGGTGCGTTTAAATTATACATAGAACGAACGGCAGAGCGAACTATGATTTAAATGCGAATTTGGCTGCATTAATTCCTGTTTGGCTTTGTTTCGGTTGGGAACGAACAGGCACCGGAAGGACAATACGTAAACTGGCGTAGAAGTGTTCCCAACGGCTGCTTGGTTCTGTCCAAATTAAAGAGTCATCTGGAATGCAATGATTCTGATTTTGTACATGAAGGTTAGGAAATCTCTGAACGCCGCCCTAAATGTCTCAAGTGAGGGTTATCCATGATGGAGAGAAAAAAAAAAAAAAAAGGATATAATGTCAAATTCATCTAAACACTTTCATCAATCTCAACTGAACATAAAATCGGCACCGTTTTTTAAATTTCTTCTTTCCCTAAGTATCCAAGCGCTTTAAATATAGGTGTGCCGCGAATTTTTGTTAGCCTCACAAGGGTGCCGCGGCGAAAAAAGTTTGAGAACCCCTGGATTATAGTATCAGTGTAGTCGCAGGTTGACATTCAGCGTTTGAAGCTTGATCTGGGGACGTGTTAGTTGATGTACGTTAATAACTTTTTTTAAATTATAAAAATTAAACTTTAATAGAAGTTTGGTTACATAAAAATACTAATTATTCAGCGATAGATAAACAAAGTCAAATTTGGAAATTTTTTAAGATTTGCGAAGATGAAAAAACAAAAGCACAGTGTCAGTTATGCAACAGTCATTTCTAGTGGAGGTAGTTGAACGAAGTCATTCACAACAACTCCGCTCAGTAACCACTTGTCCTATAAACACCCGGATGAGTACAAACAGATCATAAAGCAGAAATCTGCAGCATCAGCTTCGGCAAGTTCGACATCTGGCCTTCAGCAGACGGGAAGGACTCAACAGACGCCAAGCGACGTCTTCAACAAGAAGAAGAAGTGGTCGTTGATATCCAGCCTTATTCATTTGTTGACGAGAGTGTCTTTAAAATACTGATTGAAGCACTTGAGCCAAGATATGTGCTACCAAGCAGCGAATACTTCAGTGAAAAAAAAAATCATACCTGAGATGTATAATACAGTCAAGGGGTGTGTCCAGACTGCCATCAGTAAAGGACAATTTGTGTCTAACTACAGAAACTTGGACTGCGCAGACGACAACATCTTTCTTGAGCTTAACAGCGCATTGGATTGATAAAAAAGTTAACATGTCAAGGTGCTGTCTTTCATTTTCACAAATTTGACGGACAACACACTGGAAGTCGACTAGCGGACGCTCTGCTAGACATGATGAATCAGTGGAATATAGAAAAGCAACGTGTCCACCTGGTCATACGTGATGGAGGCGCTAACATGGTGAAAGCAATACGTGATGCACGCTTTAAACTATGTTTTTTGACCAGTGTGCAGCAATTACAAGGCAAGACAGACATTGTGACTGCAACATTAAATTGCCAGTCATAGACATATACAGCCACAGTCCAAACTTCTGAAGTTTTTCCTACAGCTTACGAAAAATTCCCAGCAGAATAGCGACATTCAAGTTACCATTAAAACAGAAGTGAATAACTATCTGTCAGAGCCGTGTATCCCAAGAGAAACTGAAACACTGGACTGGTGGAAAATAAACATGTCAAGATTTCCCACCTTCGTTCATACGAGCGTACAAGTGAACGTCTGTTTAGTACAGTTGAAAATACCTTCAGTGAGACGAGAAGCTGCCTTAATGGTGACAACATGGATTTTTTTTTTAAAGCTAATGCCGCTTTTAAGCATTAACTAAGTTGTCAGTGACAATTTACAAGTTTAGTTACTTGTTATAAAACTAAGAATACTTTCATTCCTAGTTATTAGTTACCACAGACTGACTGACTGAAGGATGCAAAACAAAAATTGGTTCTAAATGTTTACAATATGTACACCATTTTGTGATGTAAAATTTTAGCGTACATTTGACATTATTAATGTGTTTGTTTTTAGATCTATTTTATACACTATACACTATTCGAAAGTGGAAAAATGGGCCTCAGTTTGAATAGTGGAAAGACAGAAGTAATTGTGGTATCAAAGAAAAGAATTATTCATTAATGTGTAATAAAATTCAATGGTGTTTTTTTGGGACAAGTACAGAAATTTAAGTGTCTGGGCCCATGAATAACATCAGATGGAAGATGCATTTCTGAAATAAGAAACAGAACAGGACAGGCAAAAACTGCATTTGATAAAATTAAGAACATCTTGTGCAATATATCTTTGTCATTGAAGGTTATAAAAAAGAGTTCTAGCTTGCTACATACATACAGTTTTAACATATGGCTGTGAGTCCTGGACAATCGGTAGGCAGGCCAAACAATTTCTTGAAGCCTCGGAGATGTGGTTTTACAGAACAATGCTTAAATTGCCTTGGACAGCACAAACACACACGCACATAAAAGCCACAAG